>JAODLL010022090.1:0-25594 GCA_026546735.1 Forbesichthys agassizii
TCAAAAATTCCATTATATATATATATATATATATATATATATATATATATATATACACACACACACACTGTATACACACTTTTTTTTTGTTTCATGAGTCCTTTATCTAATTCACATTGTAGGCCTACAGTATGTTTGATGAGAACATTTGGCAATACTACTTTTACATTGGTGCTGGCAAACCTTGTGTAGCCTACTAGGTTATTCTAAGGAAAACAATGTGTCTCAGTCCCAACCAGACCCTACTTAGCGTTTTGAATGTTCCTTTTTCAAACATATTAGATGCTGCTGTCGCAATAGGCTTGAGATCACATTAGTAAGTACACACAGTAAATTAAAGTATTTGCATGTTCCCCTCTCATTATTTTTCACATTAACATTGAAACACCCCAAAATGCATATTCATTATGGCAAACGTAGCAACACATGCTTTCTTTGCACTTCTAGAAGAAATCCTCCTCCTTGCACACCATTAGTAAATCATCTTAAGTGTTTTTTACCAAGAGGGAACCTCCAGTGCTGAGAAATTAATACAAGGAGGTCCCAAACCCTGCATACATATTTACATAAACATTTCTTTAATGAAATGTAATGTCAGTGAGTTGATCCTCCTGCTTTCACATTTTGTATTTATTTTTCGCTGAGAAAATAGTCTGGAAACCCTGTTTGCCTTATTGTTCTCACAGCCACCCTGCTGGCGGACCAATCAGGGTGGGTTAGTTAGCGCAATGAAGTTTCTAAACTAAACAGAGGTCTACGCCCAGTAGGAGGCAGCGACTGCGAACACTTCCAAATGGAGCGTGACCAGACCCTGTTCACAAAGGGAATATTGGGTCTGGTCACACCAGGCTACCATCAAATCCACTACAATCTTTTCAGCCAAAAAATACTAAAGAATTTGACCTTAAATATATATTTTCAACTATATTTTTGGAATCTATGGGGTCATTTCAAAGTAATGACAAATCCCAATATATTTCTGCCTTTCTGAGAGGGTTTTAACATTGAGATAACAATTAGACAGACATTAAGTTATAAAACCAGATGACAGGTTTAAGAGCAGCCTAAAATGTAGGGAAGATAATTATGCTGGTTCTCATAACAGGTGCCTCCCAACAAGTGAAATAGCTTTTGGTGGGCCGTGAGATTTATTCATTATTTTTTAAATATTATTTGTATATAACGTGAATACAGTGTTATAGGCTTAGTGGATTGTATTTATGCAGCTATGGTAATTGCTCCAAAAGCGACTTATGAAGCTATCATAATAAGCTAAGGTACATTGTAGCCAGGTAACGCTGATTATCCAATTTCCCCCCAAAAACCCTGCACCTTGTGTATGCTAGCACCTTGTGTATGCTAGCACCTTGCGTATGCTAGCATCTTGAGTACTTGAGCACCTTGAGTACGCTAGCATTGTGCGACTCTCCTCAGCAAGGACCAGGAGGTTGTGTGTTGTGATTTCACAGGGACTCTCCAGACACCCCCCTGCCGTGCACTATGCATTATGCAATAAGTAGTGTGTGTGTGTGTGTGCGTACCGTGGCAGAGCAAGGTCAGAGTTAATGCAGTGCTATGCTGAAGTCATGCTTCACTACACCCCCTTGCGCGAACGCACACACACACACACACACCTACATGCACGTACGCACACACACAACATAAACAATACACTGGGAGATAAAAAGCAATTGGAGGCACACATGCTCACAGCTAAACAGAGGATGTGTTTTGCCGTGTAGACCTTTATATCAAAGTTTTTTAAATCAGGTTTCCAAAAATGTGTGATAGACTGCTGTATGTGTGTGTGTTTGTGTGTGTGTGCGCTATACTTGTTTTTCAGATTTTGTCTGGATGATTCTCGTTTCTCATCAAGAGCTTAAAGGGTTGTTGCTCATTTACTTGAATTCTTTTCACTTGAAATGTGGGCAATTATTTACACTTTGGTCATTATTAGGATACAGTGGCGGGTCTGGGGAAGAGTTTAGGCACATACCAACAAAGCCACGGACTTCAAAGCAAAACACGAGCTTTGCACTCAGCATTTATTATCACAGAGCTGGTTCACAAAACCTGGAATAAAACAATCCAAGCATTCACAGACAACATGCAACACTCACAAACAATATCCAACAGGGAACCAACAGGGCTGTGTAGAAGCTTTAGATTATTTTTTCAGCAGGCACAGATAACTAACTGTAAATTAGCAAAATGCAAGGAGATATTTGGTCAAATTGGCAAAATGTGTATTAGCTTACAATTAGCTTACAATAGCTGACTATACCTTTAACCTATGTAAGGGAAGAATATAGTCAAGTGGGAAGCATTCTCCAGTTTGTATATGACACGTTTTGCTTTCATAAGCCATTTTCACATATTAACTCTGGACAATATCCGGAGAAACAGGTCCAGACGTCATCCAGAGATGCCCTTTCACATGCAACAGGAGATTGTTCGTGTCAGACGCGTTCTTACTTGATGTAAATATTGTTTTTTGGTTCAGGCAGGAGGCAGTGCATGATGCTAAACATACATACAGCCCCTCTAGGTAATGTCTACAGTAGATAAGTTCAAGATGGCAGTGCATGTCTGTAAATGTACCTTGACACTCACGTCTTGTAGCAGGTTGGTAACAGGCCTGGAGGTCTCTTCCTAATGTTGCCCCCATCAGCTTTAGAGGCCAGAAATAGAGAATGGAGAACAGCTTCCATCAGCTGCAATTGCTGACTACTCTAATTTCTTTATTTCTTTGGGGAAGGAAGGAGAAAGGGGACCTCATACGGTAGGACTAATGTCAAAGTCATATGACTCTTATGATGTACGCCACAATGGATCCCCTACCATTTCACACAGCAAACCAGTGTTCCTGAATAAAACCTCACCTAGTTTAGTTTTACTTCAGACAGCGCAATTGCACTGTATTATAAGAAAAAATGAGGGAGTGAAAAATAGAGTAGCTAAAAAATATATACATATGAAGACAGAAGACTGGAACACTTTTGAAATGAAAGTAACAAAGTAATACGTAGAAAATGGCATAATGTATCCAAGGTTATTTATCTGATATAGTAAGTATACAATGTTCGAGAAAAAGCTGATTTGAACCTATAGCATAATATAATAACTTACAGTGTCAGTTTATTTTGCTCAGATCTCTAACATAATATATGCAAATAGTTGCATATGATAGATTATATTTTAGAGTACAACCCAGGGATCTCCTGGGAGCAGATGGTATAGATCAGGACTATTCATTTCCAGTCCTGGAGGGGTCATTAGAAGCCTGATAACAACCCATTTATTAAAATCAGGTGTGTTGGAGCAGGGAGACATTTAAAACATGCCAGGCAGAGGCCCTCCAGGAATGGAATTGAATAGCTCTGGCATATATGTTCCTGCAGAAAGGGATACCTGGGCTGCTCTGATGACCCTGTTTCCACCACCACCTTAATGGAGAAGTGGTTACCTGGGAGGATGGATGCGTAAAGGATATAGTAGTCTGGGAGTTTAACTCCCAGCAAGTAGGTCACGGACTCAAGGTCACGGACTATAGCCCCAGAGTTGGCCTACCTGTATGCTGTTCAAACTCACTGTATTAGTAACTTTGGATCAAATCTGATTTTAAATGTTTTTTTGTAATTAAGGATGAGAAGTGTTTCTTTACTTTGCACTTTGAGTTACATTACACCACACACACCTATAGGTGTGATGTGTTTGTGTGTGTGTGTGTGTGTGTGTGTGTGTGTGTGATCCCAGCTCTCCTCTCTCCTGCATTGCTGTCAACCTGTCACTTTTTCTGCTCCTCTAATCTCCCCCTGCGCCGCTCCTCCCCTCCCCCCGACTACCTCAGCCGTAGGAGAGCCTCTTTCTTTGATATATCTTTTAGCTGTAGCCTGTAAATGTCACTGCTAACCCTCAGCGGACAAAGCCGAGTGCACACACAGCGTTATGGTCCGCAATAAAAGATGGCTGCTGATGAGTAATGAGTCAGAAACGGGAACCAAACAATTAAGCAAGACACGGCCTTGCTTAGCATTAGGTATGAAATTCAGTCATTTTAAAAGTCCTGGCATTACATCATCACTGAAATTGTCCCGGCACATACAGTCAAATATGACCACTTATGGCCTGGGGGAGGGGCGATGCAATTAGTTTGGAGGGCTTCACTGCAAAAATGCCCTATCAAATATAAGTGCAAATATATTAGTTATGAGCTTGCTTATGCTTAAAACAAGCAAGTTTGGTTGCCAGTGCAGTAATATTTCTTAAATTAAGTGCAGATTTAAATAATATAAGTCACTAGATAAGCCATATATATTAGAAACAAGTCCAACTAGATTTTAAATTTAAAAACAAGATTATCACACTAAATTAGATGTAGTTTCAAATCCAGAACAACATGCAGTCATGTTTGTCTTTACAAAACTAAAACCATACGAATGCACCTACCGGCCACTCAAGGCACCTTAAGGCAATTAGATTTAAAGCAGGGACTATCCAATCACTTGTGCCACGGTCGCAGAATTTTGACCAATAAGAGATACTAGATGACCATTCAAAATAGGCTATATGATGATTACAGCCACAAGATAGAAATGGTGGCCAAGGTCATGTTATCCTTTCTGGATGAGCAGCACGGGTGAAGCTGGCACTGCTTATGTTTGTAATGCATTTACATTTTACGCACAGTTTCAAAGAAACACAAGCATGACTTGGCAAATCGGTATATTGCACATTACAGCCTTTTGACCATCTGATTATCTAAAACAAGTTCAAATTAAACCATCAAAGCTAGGGACAAAAGGTAATGTATTAAAGTTAAACAAAACAAATACATGAAAGAAATTCAACTTGGAATTACCATTACATCTTACAAATATATAAGTAGTAAATAATACAACTTTAATAAACTTTAATAAACTAGTTCTAGTGCAGCACCGCAGTCAGCCTTTCACCTCCTGGCTGCTGAGGAGGTGTCACTACAGCTATAATCACTGACAAGAGAGGCCATACAGCGTCCATGTAGCTGGTGGGTCTCCTGGGAGGCACCATGGAGGGCCAGTCTCCTAAGTCAGGACAGCAAGCATGGCTTCAGATCAGTGCCACTTGGACATGAGAGGCCCAGAGACAGGGACCTCCTCTGTCTCTGGGCCTCTGCATCCTGAGTTCCTAAACAGAGTATTAATATGTGGCAAATAGGGAATTGTGATCCATATCATGAACAACAATCAGAAGAGATTCATTTTGAAAGTTGTAGCATAAATTAGAATAAACGTGTTCTCTATTATTGTGCCAATCATGGGTGGGAAAGAAATAATTATTGGCTATAAAATGTAATACGTTTTGATAAGTCTTCTATTATTTTTATGTCTGAAATTAGCCTACATATTACGGTGATTGTCAGACATATTGTGAATTTTATTTTACACCTAAATCTGGTCAGATAGCCTATAGGCCTAAAAGTGTTGGATTAGATTTATTATATTTTGATTTGATTTCAACTCGGTAATAAAGACAGTGGTTAAAACTATAATTTAACCATCACAAACAAAACACAAACGATTTAGCCTATTTTAACCACCTTGGAGAAAGTTCGAGGTAGAGCCCTACGGTGACGCATCCCGCAATCGCAACGTTTGTATTCACTCTTCCTGCAACCACAAACAGAAAAAGCCTACACTGTCCACAAATAAACTAATTTCCACGTTCTGCTTTGTTTTTGCACACTGCTGGTTACGAGTAGAACACTCTGAAGCGCTCTAACAATTTGGAAAGGAAATGGTAGTGGGAAGTGAAACCCGTGAAATGAAGCTGTGTTCAGAGTTCATGTGTTGCCACGACAATGATAAACAAACGTTAAATTAAATGTTAAATTATATTCTCTCCGGCTTCATGGCTCCCATGTATTACGGACACATTGCAGGATTCAGACATCTTAAAGTGTATTACCATATGGAGCAAGTTGGCGGGGGGGGGACTGGTGAAGTATATTCCCCTATAATTAAATGTCTAATATTTATGTCAGCGGCATAAACCTGCACACACGCAGAATAAAGTATCTATTCTATTTATATTTTTCCAACTGTTTGCATGGGTGGAGGTCAACGTTTTTTTAGTTCTATGCAGTACCGGTCCTAGCACATTTGGTGCCCTAGGCTAAGTTAACCCCTGACGCCCCACCCGGCCCACCTCCATTCAGCGACACACACATCCATCTCCTGCTTGCCAAGTTAACTGCATGGCAATGCACTTTTATTTACTACAGCTAAGAAAGCACTTAACTATAAACAATAAATAAAGTACAACTTAAATACACAGAAACTGTCACAAACTATTGCCCAGCGGCTTCCCCTGCTGGAGCACCTGGGCTCAGGCGCTCGGCATCACCAGCTTTCGGAAGCCACCACGCTCCCATCTTCCACAACTCTGCGGACGCACCTGTTTTGTGTTATCTTATTAGTTAGGTAATGTAATGTCTGTTGGTTAGGAAGGGGTTGTGGGTTATTGTTTCTTTGTCATGCTGTAGTAACACTTCAGCATTCATGCGAATACCAATCCAAAGTAATTAAAATAACTTTTGATTTTACCCTGCATCTGACTACGGCTCCTTGGCAGAAACGTTATGGAGTCAACTGATTGAGACAAATGTATTAAACACAAGGACAATTAAAGTTGAACACATTTTTGCATTTATGTTGCACTCACCTCGGGAGAGTGACTGGTTGGAATCAGTGCTCTAATCAGGAGATGCAGCCTGCTGTGTTGTGATGTCATGTTTTTTGTCAAAGAGCAAAGTATAAGTACAATCCCCATTGACTTGCATCGAACGCTGGTTTGCTCTAGTCTGCATAAAGGGTGAAAAGGTTGCCCGCCTCCTTGAAGATGTGCTGTCCGTTGGAACCTATCTGTTAAATTGTATTTTCTCTGGTGACAGCTTAAATCTAATATTTTTGGTATGTTTACACAAAATCAAAAACACATTTAAGTGAAAAGCAAACATGTTCACACGAACATACGCAACTGAACTGACCAATTCTGAATGCATCTCTGTTCTGCTACTATTTCATAACCTGTGTGGGCCTGGTATTTTATAAACAACTACATTCTGTATAGCACCAAGAATAAACCGTGATTCTGAATGCCCCTACGAAGAACGTGATTGGAGATGCTTTTCTCTTGTTAGGAGTGTCCCGTGACACAATAGTATGAGATTGTGATTAAGAGATTTACGATCACACTGCAGATATGTCTAACCGGGTCATTACTCCATCATAGCTTGAGCTGACCTGAACATAGAAACAGATTTACACCATCTTATTAATAATGTAATGTTATGTCACACATTTGTTTGAAATCTACATAAGCAACAATGGGAAAAGCGATATTTTAAAGGTGGGGCTAATTAATCTTAACCTGGTGTAACCAGACCCAACATGCACATGTGTGAAGAGGGTACGGACATGCCCTATTATAAAGTCTTTGCATTTAATTGACCTCTAGTCAATTTAGAAACTATTTAAACAAGTATGTGTTACTAAAACTGTTGGTCGCTTCATCTCCCTATCACCATTTCAAAACAAATACTTGACCTCAACATCATTGCATTTAAGCCACCGCCCATAGGGTGTATAAATAGGGTGTATAAATCACCCCATTTACACACCCATATAAAACACCTAATTGGCATCAATAGGGTTTAGTATGTGTCAAACACTTTTTTTTAAAAAGTTTTGAATGTTCCTATTTTTATTACATTCAAATTCCATGTACAAAGGATTGTCTAAATGACAGAGGCGCAACACACACTTTTGACTTTTGTTATCCATTGGCGGTTTAGAAGATTTCTGGAAAGGGGGAGGGTATTAGAAGTTCCACAGGTGTTATGCAAGCTGTAAGGTTGTTCCGCTGAGACTGACAGACATGCATACGCATGCATTGCAGCGCTTAATTGCACCGAGTCAAGGTGCGAAGAGTACTTGTAATGTCTTGTGGGGGGAGGGGGCATGTAGACGACAGGTAATGAGCAAGGAGGGTTTAGAGCCAGGAGATGTGTGTCAGGACCTGGAGGTGCACACTGAACAGAGGAATGAAAGCTGGAGAAACGATACACAAGGAGTAGAGGGAATATTAAACTATTGAGCATCGCTCCCTGGAGCAAGTTTACTTTTGGTATCAATGCAGAAACGTGCTAGTGTTTCTTCCACTGTAAGGAATACAAATGCATTGTTAAGAAGCTGTCTAGAGGCTTACTCTGTCTCTGTGTATTTGCATATTAGTTGGGGAACTGTCCACTTTTTAGAGGCTTTATCAGCGTCACCCAATCGGCATCCAGGTAGATCAGGTGTGTAGATCAGTTGGTTCTGTCAGCCAGTGTTCATAAAGTCATTATGTGCATCTAGTTCTGATAGAGCTTGATCCATTCATCTGCATCTGTTGGAAAATCACATGAAACGCTTTAAATTTCTGATTATTTGACGAGCCAATTGTCTGCTAATGATAAATAAAATGCAGTGTAACAGCAGAGACAACGCAAGCATTGCGTCGGCCATTACATTATCTTTTGCACCGTAGGAAGGTCAGTGGGCACTCTATTATTTTTACTCCATAAAAACGCAAACAATTCTCAACTGTCAAAAATGGTGTGCTTGATTTGTGATACTGATTGTTAACGTATCTGTTATTTTGTGATAAAGCCTCCCCCCCCCCTAAAATAGATTCGCTCTCTGAATGTAAAAATATAAAGGTGTCCTGACTGACAGGATGTCACGTATTGACCGTCCCTGGCTGTCAATCACATATACCTGCAACAGCCAGCGAAGCTGCAAGGGCACCTTTTAATTAGAGACAGCAACAGCCGAGCCACTGCAGCAGAATCCGTCACCTCGGAGCAGCAGCACAAGCTGCCATTTTGGCTCCGGAGAAAGAAGAGAGTGTAACCTTTTTGGCCCTATGGGGAACGGCGCCTGTCGGTTTTTACAAATAAGGCTGACCGTTGTACAGGAAACACCGACTTTAATTAAAGGCAAACACATTGGCGTCTCCCTGGGCCCCACCTCTGATCCTGTGGCTGGACGTGGCCACCGTCAACTGATATATATCTGGCTAGTGATGGAGGATGGATTCATTGCGGGTGGTAGAATGCTTACAACTGCTACCAACTGATTTTTTAAAACGTTTTAGATAGGAGAAAAGGGTGAACGTTAGTATCAAGTATCACCTGCTTGAACGGCAAGAACCACTGTATATGTTAGACTGGTGTTTAAGATGGTCAACTCCCAGCTCAAAGGTCTTGGGTTTTATCCCTCGACATGCTTCTATCTGTGAGCATTTGTAATGCTAATCCCTACCTGTTCCTTAGCACTTAATTACACCAGTTCCATTGGATAAATCATGTAGCTCTAATTTTAATTTAAGAAGGATTATTTGAATATTAGAGATGTATACCGTCAGGGCCGGCCCAGCCCGCCCATTCGGAAAGATTAGGCAGTTGCCTGGGATGGCATGAGGCGGCATTTTGACAAATGACTGGACTGCATTTTATATAGCGCTTTTATCCAAAGTGCTTTTACAGTATTTTGCCTCACATTCACACGGTGATTGCTGCCATGCAAGGTGCTACCAACCACCGGGAGCAGTTGGGGGGTTAGGCATCTTGCTCAAGGATGCTTACAGGTAGGTCAGCACCAGGGTTTGAACCCACGACCTTCTGGGACATTGACATAGGCTAAAGCTTATTGTACTCTGTTGATTTTCCCAAAGCGGAATTATCTGTTTTTCCTAGGGCGGCAGAATGTCCATATAGTATACTATTGTTGGTGGTTCAGCATGCGGCACAATGTGACATTTATACAGGGTATATAAGGATCTCTGTGAAGTTGGCAGCCCATATGATAAGTTAATAAAAGTATTTTGATTCCTTTGCGCATCGTTTGTGCACGCAAAATAAATATTTATGCACAAACTGTTTTAGAGACATTAAACATTACGTTTTTTGCAACGGAGTGACGTCCTCAGCCTCCTATTGAATATTAATCACATTTAACTTGCCACATTCGTTTTTTGCATCATCTAAAACACTTGTGCATCCTTATTTTAAGGTTTATTGAGGTTTATTTAATGTATACAGATGACGTCATCGTTCTGACGCTGGCTGAATCGCTTAGACTTTACATGCGCGTTTAAACGTGTCACTTCTGTAAAACGTACACAAACTAATAGAAATACTCACATTATTCACATTGTTATCAGATGGGGTGCCAACTTCACGGAGGTTACATAATGCATGCACATGGAGATGCTCTCTGTAAAGCACAATTGAACTTCTGCTAAACCCTGCATATTGCCTCCTTACCTCTGCATTGAGTTTTCAAGCAGATGCTCGAAGATTCAGATCAGTATTCTCCCTGTGCTGTGTCTGGCTCAGTATCTCCATGGCTTTTTAAATTCATCCCGTCTCTGACAGTCATTTTCTTTCCATCTCCCTGTGCGCTGGAAGCCCGAATCACTAAATAATCAACACTGAAATCTAATTCCGGACTCGGACCTAATCAGATTGTGAAGCTCTGAATTATTTGTCCTTCTTTATGGGAGCTGTATAGTAAATGACTAAACAAAAAAATAATATTATTCGGTGGTTGCTGTTGAGATTTTGTCTTATTATTTTACCTCTAACACTACATTCAAAAGCAACATTTGTGTAATTGCCCTCAATCAATTGCCTGTCCTCTCCAGTGGACCAAGCATGGCTGTTCTCTCTTAACCTGACATGCCCGAGGAATTGTTGTCACAAGTCCATCTGGGGGACCGTACATTGAAACTGTTTGTAAATGGCTCTACTTTCAAAAAAATACTTGGCAGTTGATTGGATGAACCATCTGGTCATTTTCACTGTTGGCACCATGGTCAGCACACCTAAACCACGCCCGTATAGCTATAAACACACCGCTGATTTGATAACCACGTCCGTATAGCTATAAACACGATGTTGATTGGAAAACCAGGCCCGTATAGCTATAAGCACGATGCTATTTGGAAAACCAGGCCCGTATAGCTATAAACACGATGCTGAAGCTTGCATGATCAGGATTGTCTCGCGAGGCTAGTTCTCACTTTAGACGGATTAAAAACTGTGCATCACTTGTCATAACCTCCCTATGAATGTCGCATCTAGACACCCAACTATCAGAAGTGCAAATGTGAACATATTCATGCCCAATAGGCTGAATCCTTTGCTATGATCTCAATCAGCTATAATCAGCAGTAAATAGCAGTAAATCAGGCAATATGCACTAATATTAAAAAGGTCAGGAATGTTGCTTTATTAAAGAAATACTTTAATGATTCACTGTGTAATAATGCTGAAAACGCGAAGACTGTGTTCAGCATTAGTGTCACACTTGAACATTTTAAGTGCTCTGCCATTGTTCCATAAAAAATAATACGAGTTAACCATATTGATCCCCGCGGGGAAATTGAGATTATTGCGGGCAGGAAATCAAAGATACATATACCACTTGAAAAGTAAAAGAATACATTTTTGAACAAGACAATAATAGTCTATTTTTTAGATCTTCCTACATTTTCTTGCTATTAAAAATGATTGAAAGGGAAACACGATAAGACAGACTGTACATTAACTTTTTTTTAAATTATTGATGGAAAGAACTCTTGAAATAGATGATGACATACTGAGAACATGTTTATGCTCCATAAGGAAATAGAACAGAAGAGACAAACATGGCAGCCCCCAAGCCTTTGACTTCAGCTCTCTTCAGAATATTCACATACTACTACAATAAATACAATTATGAGTGTAAATATAGAGGCTTCTCCAAAGTCATTGTATAACACCCCTTTATAGCATCTATAGTGTCTAGACGGGATGTTGAGATGATCACAGATCCTGTCTCGTGTTATTCTCCCTCTTCACCTCTACTGAGCGCTCTCTCTCTCTCTCTCTCTCTCTCTCTCTCTCTCTGCTGCCCAGTCTCATATCTGTTCGATCTCTCTCTGCTGCCCAGTCTCATATCTGTTCGATCTCTCCAAAACGACACAACCCACCTAACGTGGAGAGAAGGGAGCTCACAATGGTCACACCTGCTTACACGCACGCACATGCACACACACACGCATGCACACACACAATCAGACAGAGCACTAGGCTGTTCTCTGCTAAAGCAAGGAGACTCCTGACAGGCCTGGTGTGTGTTTGTGTAGGTGTGTGTGTGTGTGTGCGTGCATATATACTGTATATATACACACACACACGCGAGCACGCACACACACACACACACACACACACACATATATATATATTTATTTATGTGTGTGTGTGTGGCAGACAGCTGGAGGGGACAGTGGAGTCAGCTGACCCATCATCTCATATCAGCTGCAGTGTGTGTGTGTGAACAGATGAGTCAGGTTAGAAGAACCATGGGCCAAACGATGGAGGGAGGGGGGTATGGGTCAGAAGGAGAGGAGAAAGTGGGGCGATGGATGAAGGGAGACAGAGAGAGACAGATAAAGGTGCCGATGGGAAGGGGGACATCTTTGACATGCTACTGTAGCACTCCCTGTCATCGTTTGCCTACTTCCTTGTCTGTCTACGCCACAGTGCGGTCATATAATACAAATAATAATCATCATTAAAATGAGAGGATGTTTTTAGCCCTACAACCTGTGTGTTAGCCTACATTCTATCAACCCCAACCCCCCTCCCCCTCTACACACCACCCCGAATAGCAGATAAATATAGAATGAAAAATTAAAATAATAATGTAAATGAGAGGATGTTTTACATAAAGCCCCCCGCCCCCCCCCCGAATAGCAGACAATGCTGCTATCTGTAGCGCTGTAGCCACTGTAGCTACGCCGCTTAAAGTGAAGTGTAAACTCTGTGCACTTAAAGTTTGTCTCCAATCAGCACATACAGTATGTCCCTCATGGTCACAGGCATTTTGGGATTGAGATGGAGCAAGATGTATGTTCGTGCCCAGCCGCCCACACACACGTGGACGCCTCCAAGCAACGTCTGCATCACATGTGACCTGGGATCTTTAGACTGCTGTCCCTTAAAGGTACAGTACAGTCAGCTATTGTAAGCTCTTTGTAAGCTAACACGCTTTTTGTCAAATTCACTAAATATCTTCTTTCATTCGCTAGCTTACCATTCTCTGTGCGTGCTGAAACACATTATTTGGTACTTCTACACAGCCCAGGCTCTGTAAATAAGAACATAAGCAAATTATCTGGTACTTCTACACAGCCCAGGCTCGCGAAATAGGAACATAAGCAAATTGGCAAACTCCTCTCACAACAACAATGCCCATAGCTTCGCGAATATTTTTAATGTGCGGGGGGGCGGAGCTTATGAGGGGGTTTGTTTTGATTTGAGCTCGACGTTAGCAAGCATTCTCAAGAATGACGGAACCTGCCTTTAACATTGTAGAACTCTATTGAATAGGCAGCAATGACCAAACATACATTTGCTAATAATGAATTGAATGAATGAAGGCGAGTAGCGTCAAGTTGAGCTGGTACCACGCAGTGGAAACGCTCCTGAAACAAGCAGAGACAAGGTGATGCGAGTTAAGGCGAGCTGGTGGAAAATCACCATCCGGTAGATAAGTGAGCTACCTTACTGTGTGACAAACTGTTCTTGCCCCGTAAAAAGCAATTGGAAGTAAAGATTAACAAATTCACTTTGTCTTTCTGTGAAAACTTTCATAAGCGTGTTTGACCTTGTGAATTGTGTTCTGCTTGTAGGTTCAGGGTGTGGCCTAATGAATTTCTACCATAGTTCCTCCCTACGTTGTTTAATGAGGTCAGATAACTAGCCATTGTAAACCAGGCCCTGCTGACAATTGGGCCACATAAAATAACAGAACCTAGCCTATTTCAATTTGCAGCCATGTAGAAATTTAATGATCTCAAAACCTTGAGTGTTTTTTGCTAGCCTATTATGTTCCATTCCCATTAATTTGAATGAAGGCTTAATCTCCAATTATCTGTAAAGTACATGGTGTGTTTATGACCCCAAAAAAAATCCCCTCCATCAATGTGGCATTGTCTCTGGAGGTGGTGTATGCACATTTTGGCCCAACAGAGATCCCATTGTTCCAGAACTGTCTTCTTCCAGTTCTCGTGATTTTGCTTCAGTGCACAGCCGTACAGAGCTTCTGGTCCTTACAAGTGCATTAAGTGGACACATAAAGGTGTAAACATTTTTTTAAAGTGACACAAAGCCTTGTTGAGTTTCATATTGGCATTTGACGGGCGGGAGGGTGCATGCATGAGTGTTCTCCGTTTAAAACAGTGGTAACAGGATCCCCCCCTCTGGAGGTCTGTAAAAACACACTGACGGGAGAGGTTAATTGGCCCGTGTGTGTCCTCAAGCTAGGTTTAGCCCATGATAAATTTAACTCGATAGGTTAGCCCAAGATAGGTTTGGCTCAAGATAGGTTTGGCTCAAGATAGGTTTGGCCCAAGCTAGATTTAGCTCAAGCTAGATTTAGCTCAAGCTAGGTTTGGCTCAAGCTAGGTTTGGCCCAAGCTAGGTTTGGCCCAAGCTAGGTTTAGCTCAAGCTAGGTTTAGTCCAAGCTAGGTTTAACTCAAGCTAGGTTTAGCTCAAGCTAGGTTAAGCCCGTGTGCCTGTCGCTACTGTCCCTGTTGAGTAAAGCTAATGAGCACCCTCTACTGCTGCCACCCTTATAGGCGGGTGCATTACAGTACGCGTCAGTCAGCTACCGGACGAAAGCGAATCACGTCAGCACGGTATAGTAGTAGTTCACACAGCACTGTTATGCATTTTGATTTGTTTTTTGTTCGTCTGCACCTGCATTCAGTGCTGTGATAACAAACATGGCCGACACGTTAATGATTACATTTCAACCACTTCCAACACCGGTATGGGCAGAGACAGCATCTATTTATTCCAGCCCCGCGGTGGCATGTTGGCTGGTAGAGACTCTGGGCCAAGATAAGGGGGTGCAATTGCGTCTTGTCGCGTGGCCCTCTGTGTATCTATTAGTGAGGGCAGGCCTTGAGAGTGTGAATAGGCAGGGAGGCTCACGCTAAACAGAAGAGAGAGTGTCTCTCCCTTAGGCAAAATGCTGCTCACACTAAACAATTAGACCAGTAAAGCCCGGTGCACACTATCATTATTTGACTGTAAGGGTTCTTGACACAGAAGCTCTGCTCTCATATACTCACTGCTCCATACGACAGCCGCAGAAATAAAAAGGACAGTCAAATCAGGGATGAGGATGACTTTATTTTCGACCTGAGATTCTTAAAGTGTCCTTGCATGGTTGTAACGTACATTTACATTACAAGTTCGTCACCTTTGATGGTTGAATCTATCCTGATATTGCAAGTTCATATACAGTATAGTGTATACATAGTTTGGGATCTCTTGACGGAAAACAGTTAGGCAACCACACAGGACCAATAGGTGTCAATCAAATCATAAGCACGCGCTTCCCATGTGAAAAGCCGTTCACACTGAAATTCTTTGTACGAAGTAAGCTTCTACACTGCTTGTTGTGTTCAACAATTTGTTTATGTTCCTATTTACGGAGCCAGGGCTGCGTAAAAGTACCGGATTATATTTTCAACACGCACAAAGAACCGTTACATACTGTAGCGAAATGCGAGGAGATATTTGGGGAATTTGACAAAAAATGTATTAACTTCTATAACTTGTAAAAAGTGTATTAACAAGTATATTGCAATAGCTGACTATACCTTTAACTTTAACGCAAAGGACATGTTTGAGGCTGAGCTTGTAATATTAGGATGGCATAGACTAGCATCTTTAAAGAATATATCAACTCTGCGCCGTGCTCAGAGCACACATACCTGCCGTTAATCCTTGATCGCAACTTACACCTGTCACATTTTATTGATGGAAAAAGAACTGATGAATGTTAGTTTATACTTGTTTCCATGACAAGTTTTTTTTTTTTTTGCTGTGCACACGCAACCCGCTTCCCGTTGCCTGCGTTCTCACTGCGCAGGAAGAGAAACTGGCATCTAAAGTATAAGGATGATGAATGGACGGCGTTAGCATTCTTCAAATGATTGACAGAAAGCCCCAAGCTTGTACAGCGCTGTCTCTGTCCATCTTGCTGAGGAATGTTACAGCAGTTTGTGTGGGAGGTGATTTATGAGGTCCTGACGTGAGGCCAAATAGTACTGAGGAAAAGGTCTCGTGAGTGAAGTATTGTTGCTCCTTGTTTATGTTTATGTTGTTTAGAGCCTTGTGCTCTACTGTAAGTATAACATGTATGTGTGTGTGCGCATGTGTGAAAAATACATATATTAACCAGACAGACATACAAACCTTTAATACAAACATTTTACACATTTACACATTTTGCTAACAGCAATGTAATAAAGAATGTTGTTATTTATTTTTGTACTGATTTAAAATGTCAGCAACTCGAGTCCTCTGGATATGTAGATTGTACTAAGTTCTGCCCCTATACCCTATAAGATAAATCTACACACATAAGATAAGTATCTTGCATTATTTTAATGTCCCTTAGACATCTGAGTGGTACACATATGAAATGTGACAAAAGTTTTCATATATCTATGCTGCCGACGGTTGAATATGGTAATTGCTGGCCCTTTTAGCCAGTAAAATGTTCCAGTAATAAAACATTGAATTTAGTTTCACACCTGGGAGGTTTTGTTAACCACAGGCCTCCCCTGACACTACCATCTTAACACAGCCTCAGTTCAATTCATATATAGCTTGACTGCCCATAACTTTTTATTCAACATGTCGTATTTCACAGGGAGATTGAATTGAATGATTAATTCATGGGCAAATTAAATTACATTTCTTTATTGGTCAAAGGTTAGTCTAAGCAGAACAGGAAGTTGTAATTAAACATTGATGTCAAAGGCAAATGTTCATTTCAAAGCATATTCTAGGTGGAATAACTGGATGGGGCCTGGTCAATGAAATATTACATACATTTTATATTAGCTCATCAGGAGAGATGATAGTTATTGACGTGGATCAGATCAGGTCCTGTGTAACAATTCACAGACCTACTGTATAGTTGGATTTATATTCTGTTTATGCCCCAGCACAAGCTTACATCCTATACACACACAAATAACTAAAATGAAAGGATGAAGCAGAGATCTAGGCTATTTGCCTTCATTATTTTTTATTGAATATCATTCCAGAGAAAACCAACAAATGTCCCGCGTTGTGGACTCTGAATGTTTGTTAGAGCATACACTGTATTTCCCTGTTCTCTGGCAGACAGAAGTCTGCGTGCGTGTGTGTATATTTCCATTATTTGGAGGAAATACATTTTTCTCTTGAGAATTTAAATCTTTTTATATCATATATATGAATGTTCCATTGTGCACAGAGATAATGAATGTATGTAACTTATGTAACAATAGAAATGTGATTACATTAGTCTTCTTGTAATGAGCGCCACGTCGTGGAGTCAGAGTCAAGTTGGCAAGGTATTGTTTGACAAATTAACGTGTCGGACGTTGAACTGAGTGTCTACTTGGATGAATGGTTAGCTGACGTCACAGCTAGTGGACTAACTCCATGATGGATTATTTCTGCAAAGCTCTGCCTCAATATGTTTTCCACTGAACCTTTAAAAATGGCCACTTGCGGACCAGGAACTTGAAATGTTTCTCTGGAACCTAAGTAAATGATACAGAAATGTTCTTCCGGTAGTGAATGTGGAATCTGCTGCGTCGTGACTTGCAGGGGCGCATAATTGACAGACTGACTGCGGAGAAAAGCGTCTTTATGAATTCCTGTCTTCCATGTCCTTGTATTGGTGACCTGTCTTCCATATTATCTCCAAGAATTACATCTATGTTGCTAGGAGACAATTTCTGTTGTGGTGCATTGGTGGGTAGACAGGTGTGCGTGTGAGTGTGCGTGTGCGTGTTTGTGTACGTTTGTGCATGTGTGTGTGTGCGTGTGTTTGTGTGTGTGTGT
Organism: Forbesichthys agassizii; assembly: GCA_026546735.1. NCBI lineage: Eukaryota > Metazoa > Chordata > Actinopteri > Percopsiformes > Amblyopsidae > Forbesichthys > Forbesichthys agassizii. The sequence continues at coordinate 17,991 of JAODLL010022090.1, forward strand.
GTGTGTGTGTGTACGTTTGTGTGTGTGTGTGTGTGTGTGTGTGTGTGTGTGTGTGCGCATGCATTTGTGTGCGTGTGTGTGGGTGTTTGTGTACGTTTGTGCACGTGTGTGTGTGCGTGTGTTTGTGTGTGTGTGTGTGTGCATGCATTTGTGTGCGTTTGTGTGTGAGAGAGAGAAAGAGAGAGACCATGTTGTTTCAAACATGACAGCTCAACATCTCTCCCACAGCACATCCACTCAAAAGAGGCTCCCCTTTCTCCCTCCCTTACTCCTCAGACTCCTCATTCTTTCTCTCTGTTTCTTTTATCTTTAAGTTACGTATTCAATTATTTGTTTGTTCATATGTAACCGGTATAATGTAGGTGAATAAGCTGCTCTTTGTTGTAAAAGACAGGGGTGGATGTTTTTTGGCTTTAAAAAAAAAAAAAACAAGTTGTAAATATATAGTCCCAGGCCACATACATCCTTGTAGATATTTGGATTGTTATGCAGTCTATTGTATAGCCCCTATGGCAGAGGTGGCTAACCCTGGTCCTGGAGAGCCGCAGCCCTGAATGTTTTAGATGTCTCCCTGCTCCAACACACCTGATTCACATGAATGGGTCGTTAGAAGCCTGATAACGACCCATTCATGTGAATCAGGTGTGTTAAACATGCAGGTCTGAGGCTCTCCGGGACCAGGGTTAGCCACCCCTGCCCTATGGCCTTGGCTGATTCTCCTGCTGATCTACACTGATCCCTGCATCAGTAGTTCCACCAGTGAATCCAGACCTCCATTTTGGGTCTGTCGATCATGCCAGCATTCACAATCGATTGAACATATTCTCTTGGTAAATGGCTGCTGATATGGAAATAAAGAAGTTAAAGACTATGGGAGGGAGATGTTACCAACCAAGTGATAATACATTCATACTGGACAGTTCACATTAAGGGTGTCTCATTTTCTCATTCCTTAATGTGAGATGGTTTGTCTTTTTGCATGGAATGACTTTGGACAGGGATCCCTGCGCCCCCTATTAAAGCTCCAGATATTCAGCGTTAATCTCAGTTAACAGGCAACTGAAAAGTGTTAGGAAGGCTTTGACAGACATATGTGAAATCACCCCGTAATGTGCTATATTACTGTCAAATCCAGTCCTAACTCTGGTTATAGGCTTCACTGTAGCCTGGGGTGGTGGATAAGTTTAAAGCCACAATCTGGAGGTTTTTGTCTGCCACTTATAAGAAACCATAATGACCCAGTCTGCTGCATTAAGTTCTCATTCTGTAATCCGGTCTGCCCTTGTTTTGCTAATGTGGTGTCTAGGTATGACGTAGAAATATTACATGAACGCAGCAATGGTGGGACAATATCGACTTACTGTCTGGTCTACGCTCCTCCTTGATTCAAAGTGGTCACATACCACATTCTTAACCGTACTGTAGGTGTCAACAAAAGGACTTAAAGCCGAGCATGCTAGATTGTAGCAACAGCTGCTACTTTGAATTGTCAATCATGGAATGAGTCTGGATGACAGCACACACACACACAGCCCTCTCTTCTACCATTATACATGTCGCCCTCTGTATTCTCGTGTCTTTACATAACACCATCATGCATGCATTATGTATAATAATTCATCCCCAAGCAAAAGGTAACATATCAAATCCAGTTCCCAGGCCAGAAATGTCCAACAGGCTATATTCCGGTGTCGGTGCCATGGACGAAAACACTCTGCCGTTGCAGTTGTGCACCGTAAGCCCCCGGGGTGCAATCCATGGTGGGTAGCCTTCCAAGTGAAGAGAATGAGCTGTGCAGTGGTTTGCATTTATCTGCTGCCCAAACCAATGCACTTGTACTTAAATCATCTCTAGCTACCTCTGCCAGCACACCACAGCTGCATCTGGCCAGAGCTGCATGTTAAATGAAGCATCGTTAAATAGAAACGCCACTTAGGTTGAGTATTTCCATTTCCATTCCAAACTACGGTTGGGATCAGCATTTTACCTCTAACATTATCCGACTGTGGGATTCTCTTTTGCCACCGGCAATCTAACTTCTTCCCAAGTTCTGACTTTGTCTTATTCTGACCTCTCTTTCTCCGAACTGTCAGTAATCATTTACATCTCGCGCTTAAGTTGTAAAGTCTTGGTGATCTGTCATATACTGCACTTGTTCATGGAGATCCAGACTGTCAGATATCTAATCCTTTATTTAATTCAACAACTTGAGTGCTCGTCACCATTTAAAGGCTGATGAAACAGAGACCAGTCTTTTCATTTTAGGTTCAGATGCTTAGTATATTGTATGGTTGTCTGACCTTCGTCTCAAAGCCGTAGTTTGTAACTCAAAGATGTGTCCTCTCAAATCACTTGTTATACAGTTCATCAGAGCTCAACTGGATAGGATTGGATGGATTGTATTGGCTGTAGTGCATGACAATATACTGGGGACCTAAAATAGTTTTAGGAATGTATGCCATCTATAATGTAATGGTCAATACGTGAATTCAATTTGCGTTTCACAGTCAACACGCCAATACACGCCATGTCTGTACAGTAAGTATTCTACGTATATCTTTTCAGTTTTCACCGAAAGTTAGTTTCAACCTAAACATATTGCCCTTGGTTACTATAATCTTTGTACTTTTTACATTTCTTTCTGTCCATTTTCCTCTCTCTCTCTCTCTCTCTCTCTCTCTCTCTCTCTCTCTCTCTCTCTCTCTCTCTCTCTCTCTCTCTCTCTCTCTCCTGTAGTGACGTTTCCTCTCCGCCTGATTGCTCTCTCTTGATTCCTTCTCCTCGGGTGGTGTCTGTCATCGTATGTGTTTTGTGTTTGTATGTTTGTGTGTGTGTGTGTGCCCGTGTCAGAAGAAGACTGCACCATGCTGTAACTGGTGATTGTGTTCAGTTAGTTTGTCCCTGGCTGCTGTGAGTGTACAAGCTGCACTGCTAACGCAGAAGAGCTTTTGTGTGCTTTTACGTAGCCTATAAGATGTTTCACAACAAAGCCACTGCACATTATAACAATGGTCATCTGCTAACAATTTACCTTTCACTTTTCCCACCTAGTTACTGTAACTAGGTGGGACAAAACCCCCATAGAAAGCTATTACATGAAAACAGACAGTTGACGGAAGGTTCCGTCAGATAAAAAAAAAAAGAAGCTCAACTGTTATTGGATGACATGCAAAAAAGGGGCGAGGCTTGGGAAAGGTAAATTGACTGATCTCAAGCCCCGCCCACCTATGCATTTAATTTTAATTTCTTTGCAAATCCCGAGACGAGGAAACACGTATGCTGGGAGGTTTAATCAAACAGGTCATTTATCATTTGTATTTTGAATGTGCTTTCATCCCCATCTGCAGTGTCAACTCCTCTAAGAGCCTTTCACTAATGAAAAGGATTAGAAACGTCCAGCATCTTCCTATCAGACCAGTGTCACACTGTCTCGGCCTGCTATGCCTTCTCTTTCATCTAATTTAAGGAATAAGGAAGCTTTTCCTTGCCCAATGGGAGGAACAGGTGAAGGTCGTTTGTTTCCCTGTGAAAGTCTTTGCAGCCCTTTGAGACGGTCATGTGATTAAAGAGCTATATAAATAAACTGGACTCAATTCTAATTAAGCCAAGGATGTTTCGGACAAGGTGCACATTCAGTACATAGTAAATTGAAACTCACAAGTTTGTTTAAAGCTTTTAGAACCCAGAGAGGTATTACAGTAAATTAAACTGGCTTTATTGGTTGAAAGTAGGTGGCCTATGAAGCAAATCTTCTGAGGTTAATTTATACAGTTTTCCTGCCTCATAATTAACAAAAAAAAAACACATTTCACATTTTCTTTTCATTCAGTTACAATGCCAAATGCCGTTCATTTCAATCGATGGCATTAAACAAACGTTCCCCACCAATAACTAATGTGTGTGTTAAGGCAGGGCGTTGCCATGGCAGCAAATAGCCCACACCGTCGTCATTTCTTCCGTTTACATGGGAACGATTAATGAGAAGAGGGCGCGCATACCCACATGCACATGCATACACGGCAGACCAAAGAAGGCGTGTTAATGTGCCAGGACAGCCTTATCTGTCAGGGCATATTAATTTCCCAGCACGTACAATGCTAGTCATTGTTGTATTTGTCCTGTTGTCAGAGCTGTGATGTTACACCCCTCCACATTCATTTATTCATGATAGGCTGCCAAAAGCTTCTGACGGTCTGAAAACACAATGGTTTGCCACACTACAGTATATGGACTGTCTTTCAACAGCTATGTGAAAATGAAGATATCTGCCATTTTCACAGGTTATTTAGGGATACAAGTATCTAGGGGAAGGAAGCTAATATAGGTCTACTCTAAACTGCCATTACGAAACCTATACTAGCGCACGTCTTTGTATTCATGCCTGAATAATAATAAATGATATGGAACTCAAATTTGCCAACTCTGAGCAATAAGAAAGTTCCCCCTTCTGACGTTTGGAGATACTATCAACACTACAGTATTATTATACTAAGGCATTATACTGTGTGTATATTGCCGCATATTTGATATGCTAGCACGTAAGTTGTTATCAGTTGTTACCCTCCATGCCAGAGGAATTGTTGTCACAGGTCCATCTGGGGAGCCGTACATTGAAACTTTGCAGTTGATTGGATGAACCATCTGGTCGTTTTTGTCTGTCGGCATGATGGTCGGCACACCTAAACCACGCCCATATAGCTATAAACACGATGCTGATTGGAAAACCAAGCCTGTATAGCTATAAACACGATGCTGATTGGAAAACCACGGCGGTATAGCTATAAACACGATGCTGATTGGAAAACCATGCCTGTATAGCTATAAACATGACGCTGATTGGAAAACCACGCCCATATAGCTATAAACACGACGCTGATTGGAAAGTTCAGTTGCTACTCGGACACATTCAAAATGATTCCGAGGCTTTCCAGACTGATTCTCACGGCGAAATTAAACTGAAGCTCGTGAGATCAGATGGTCTTTTGAGGCTAGGTGAGATGTACTTTATCCTTCACATATATTGTACATGCTGCAATGCGTTAAAGCGTGTCTCCCTGCATGTGCATTATTTAGTCATAATGGCAGGAATCACCGGGGCGATATGAACGTGCTTTTTTATCAATATTCTGGCGTTGTCGCCATGCTTCGTACAGCGAAGAGCAGACAGTGTTCTTTATTTCAGTCAGAGGTTGAACAGGGGAGAGGAGTAAACACGCGCACACACATTAATTCCTCCTCCGATGTCAGGAAACAGAGGAGACCTTCTAATGACTGTGAGGAAACAGCACAAGACACACACCGTCCACCGTGCACGGAGGAGGAGGAGGGGGGGGGGCAAAGAAGGAGGCAAGGACAGGCGACGAGGAAAGGATAGGAGAGGTGGTCCCATTATTAAGTAATCACGGAGAGGAAAGGTCGCGGTGCCGTTGCTATAGCGCCATAAAACACTGAGCGACAGCAACAGCAGAGGCTCAGAGAATGAGCTAATGAGACACAATGGGGGAGTGAAGGGGTTAGGATAGAAGGAAGTAAGAAGCAAGGTGAGGAAACACACCAGGTGACCTCTGACCTTCAGATAACAAATGATGATGACCGGGCCTCAGGGCTGGTTTATAGTCTTCTCAAGCTACGCCAACGCAAACAAAAGTTTCAGCACATAGAGGACACGTGTCAGTCGGTGCGCTGAGCCATTTCAGATGAAACGGCAATGAAACGTGCGCGCTTGTGTTGCGTTACAAAAATTGGACAACACATTTTGCTACGCAAGTACGTGTCAAGCCCTCCTTGTGTAGCTCGGTGCGTCAGCGCAGCTTGCGTAGACTACGAATCAGCCCTGCGTTCGGCAAGAGTTGAAGGTTTGAATTCGAAGCTGGGAAATGTGGCACATTAGGCGTCTGTGTGTTCGAGACGGTGCCAGGTCAGAAGGCAGAAAACATGGCCGCCGACCATATGAATTGGCGCAGTCAGGACGCTCAAAGCTCGCCACAACAGGTAGTCATTTTAAAGGAGATAGACAGTGTTGCGTCAAATGTGTTAATGCCTTTGAGATGAGGGGGAAGTTTGTATTAAGTCAGAACTTCTAGGAAACTGGTCTGTGGGATGTTTCTCAGCAATTAATTGCAGCGGGTTCATCATCACTGGAGATACAGTATAATGAGCGTTTGGCGTCTGACTGGCCCGTTTGATTACGATGGTGATTAGGATGAGTTTCCATTGTGAGGTAGAAATGTAAAGCAGTCTCTGACTCGGTCTCCTAAAGAAAAGAAAAACCACAAATTAATAGACACCTATTGTACTTCCCTCTGTACCATGTCTAATCCATCTGACCTCCAACCCAGCACAGTGGTAAAACCACTCCAGAGAGGCGAAGAGAACAACTATTATTCCATTTCCACCTTTCTGATCCTTTTTTATTGACGTGTCCAGCTTTATGTCTTGCTCTTTCTCTCCATCTTCCCCTCCCCTGTGGCAAAATAGAGGAGTTTGAGTTTTCATCTACAGTCCGTCTGTGTGTTCAGACCTGGAGCTTCTTTGTGTCTATTGGACCAGAGCCGAGCTAAGGGAACGTCCCAATAGCTAGGGATTCTGGTTTCTGGCCTAATTGCAATCTACAACATAGTCAGTAATATTTCAGGCACAGGAAGAGGCCAGGGATCTGATCCAAAACTGGTCTGGATAATCTAGTTGTCTGTGCGTTTGACTCCCATGTGGGTGGTTGTGGGTTTGAGCCCTGGAGTTGGCTTATCTGTAAGCATTCTTGAGCAAGACATCTAACCCCTACCTGCTTCATATTTGTAATTGTACTCATACACAAGTAGGGCCGCTGAAAAGCACCAGGCAATAGAGAGCCTAAGTCACGTCCGCATTATGGTACCTTAGTTTGGTAAAATGGTAGTCAATGGCGGGAACCAAATTATAATTTGTCTAATTAAAAGATAATTGTTCAAGTCAAGAACGTCGCAGTTTGCTGTAAAACTATAAAGTAATCTTTAGTTTTGTGTGTAACTGCTCGGTGAACTACAGCTTTCGTCTCATACAACATAGAGAGCAATGCTTTCTTTAGCTTGTGGGTGGGTGTGAGAACGTCATGACAACATGACGCCATGACGTGACTTATGAGTTGGTCATAATAATTAAATATGTTCACAGTCTTATACTTCAACAAATGTATTCAGTCACGCTGTACCGTAGGAAACAATGGTTTTGCTAGCGACGCGTTTCTAGCGACGAGTTTCTAGCGACGCGTCTTGGTGTGATCGACCCTATGTCACTCTGTCATGAACTGAAAATTGATCACGTGCGACAGTGAGTTTTGGCACTGTTTCCATTTGCAGAATATGGAAGACATATCAGAAGACATGTACAGTTTTTTTTAAATTTGCTCTTCAATTATAATTGTATACAGTTAGGGAACATATTTGTCCATTTCGTTTTCAGGTTTACAAAATGATCAATGTATCCAGATACTACCAGCAAACATGAATAGGACATCATAACGTCCCGCCGCGCGTGCCACAAATGGTGTGAATGCCATTTTCTTTTTCTGTTGCCTTTCCTCTATCGGCCCCTGTCAATCCCTGCCTTCCTTGTGGGGGGGGGGGGGG
>JAODLL010022101.1:0-25594 GCA_026546735.1 Forbesichthys agassizii
CCCCCCCCCCCCCCCCCCCCCCCCCCCCCCCCCCAAGATAGATAGATAGATAGAAAAAGAAAGAAACAGATAGATAGATAGATGGGGAGATAGATAGATAGATGGGGAGATGGGAAGAGAGATTGTGAGGTTTCGTTGTTTTCCTGGGAGGGACAAAGGTGCCGTGATGCCCACAGCAACCGAGACAGGCCCATGGATCACTGTAATGTATAGGCTACTCCGGTATATTCTGCAAGATCCATATGAGACCCTCACGAGGCATAGAGAACCAACAAAAAAATAACACATGATTTAGCAACGGCGAACGCCCCTATTCGTCAACCATATTGACAGGTGTTGAGAAGAAATACAAAAGGAAACAAAGCTTTAGAGTGATATACAGTGAGTGGTGAGCAAAATTACTGCTGCTAAGCCCCCCATCCATCCACCCACCCATCTCCTCCAACGGCCTTCTAGGATGTTGCTATTGATCGAGGGATATGTTGCCGCTGCTGAGGGAAGGGCCCAGGGGATGCCATATAGAGGAACGGACGGCATCTGGGGCTGGGAGTCAGGTGTTAATACAAGCTCATTGACCGCTGGCCTACTTCACTACATTAACACACAGCACAGAGAGGGTTCAGGGATAAGCAGGGATAAATAGAATAAGCAGTGTGTGGGGAGAGGCTGCGACAGAGCACAGCCAAAGCTGTGCACAAGCATAACGCCATGCTGGAGGTAGGTATAGGGGTAATCGCACAATAGCATACGATGAGTACAACTTGGACCGAGGAAGACGTGGCAGGATGTGAAATATGATACAATACGATACCCAGGTTTTTGATAAGGCGCTTTAGACCAGTGTTTGTGGTGAGGCGCTTATTTTGGGAATGTCTGACAGAGACATATTTGTGCTTCTCTGTGACCCGTTCAGATTGCAAAGCCACGGCAATAAAAAAGGAATGCGTGTGTCTTTAAGCATTTTATAAGGGTCAGCTTTGTTGCAAGCTAATGATCTTGGAATACGTAACAAAGGCTGTACTTGTGCTCCACTATGACCCGTGCAGATCGCGTAGCTATAGCAATAAAAAGGAATGTGTTTATCTTAAGGCGTTTTATAAGAGTCAGCTTTGTTGCAAGGTAATGTTTGCAATCCGATCCTGAAACTATACAAAAATGGCAACCCGCAGCCCTTAGCCTACGAAGGGCTCGTCTCCTTTCATCTCCGGCGAGAGACAAACAGATTGAACTCACTGAATGACAGACAAGACAGGCTACTCTGAGCCAATTAAACGGAAGAAGCCTAAAGCGAGCGAGGGAGAGGAAAGAAAATGTGGGGAGAGATGCCTGATCAAAGGTGAGCACTGTCTCAGATGACTGCGGCTAGCATGTTTGAAGTTGTAATTAAAATTCAAACAGAAAATAAAATCTAAAATAATATCAAAGTAATAATAAAAATAATAATAAAAAATATATTCATATAAATGAATGTTTCAATATACTGTATAATAAATATACATGTGCACTGATAGGAGTAGATTCTAAGATAACAAATGGGCAGAAAATATAAACCAAACCCTGTGTATCCACAGAGGCTTTCTATGGTTAGTGTCGAGCTGACAAGCTTTGGCCTGTGTTACACTGCAAACCATTCATGTTAGGTTACAAATAATAAATAGCATGTAGCATTTATACTATACTATACAACTCAAATATTTTGTGCGTGCGTGTTTGTGTTTGGTGGACACACACAGCACAATGCTAGCTTGAAGCACTTAGCCGCTACTGAGCAGCTACTGAGCTAATGGCAAATAGATATCTCTCTTTGACTTGGGGAAGGTCAATGCCCTGAAAAGAAAAAAAAAAAAAAAAATGAAGGGGAAAAAAAGAAGAGAAAATTCTTCCGGATATTTGAGCCGATAACATGGCAGCTCCCCTGGTTCATCCCCCACCCCTGTCCTCCCGCCTTCCTTCTTCCCTTGCACGTGCAGAAAATCAATGCAGAGAGCCCTGCAACTATATCGCCACGCTCCCACAAATCGATGGGAGTCCATCAGGACCTGGGGGCCCCAACCTCCAACACGTCTGGGGCCCTGCGCCACACACACAATCCACAATGCAATCTGTGACAACCACTAGAGAGGAATGGTGTTTTCATCTCCTCATCATTTTCCTTATATAGTTGTACTTCTCTCCCCTCATCTATCTACTATATCTTTCTATTGTTAACTGCCTGCCTGCCTGCCTGCCTGCCTGCCTGCTTGCCTGCTTGCCTGTCTGCTTGTCTGCCTGTCTGCCTGCCTGTTTTATGTTTATCGTTTTGCTTTTGGCCGATGTTATCGTGTGTCATTACAGAGTAGCGGAGAGGAAGTTTATGAATGAACTGTGAAGTGAACCCAATTCTGTATATGGTGTGTAAAAGAATAATTAAAAAATTAAAAATAAGAGAGGGAGAACGGCTTTAAATGTAGTTATTCTGGAGAAAGCTTGTTGATATTTGAACACAATCAAAACAAAAACATTTCTCACATGCGGGTAACACACTGCAAAGGCTAGGATATTGTTTTGTGGTGCGGCCTGCACCACTTTGTTTGTGTTCCCATGTACAGAGCCGATAACGGGCAGCTAGTGAGTAGATATTCACTGAATTTGACAAAAATGTATATGCTTACATTCGCTGACTATACCTTTAATTGTCTGGAGGAATAGTTGCTCTTTCATTTCATTGCCACGACAACGTGTCCCAGCTGGAACCCGGTTGCAGCTCAGCATATTAGCAGCTCCACAACCGTATTTTTATTGCTATGCGCTATTCTAAAAGAGCTGTGACTGTACTTTTGTAAAACAACGTTTCTTTACAGTGAGCCATTGGCATTGGCGTCTAAAGTGCTATAATAATAGCATAGCAATAAAGTTATATAAGGTCATGTAAGACTGCACGTTTTATTACAGTAAGGTGGTCCTCTATGAAACAGAAGTGTGCAGCGCCATCTGATGATCAAGGTCTGATTTTACTTGATTAGACATGATGCAGAGCTAACGATGCTTTGTACAGTATTATATATGCAGCGCTTATAGATGTGTTGAAGCATTATGCTTAATGTTCATTCTTATACATTTGGTTAAATTCTGTCTAGAGAATGTATTAGTATCATCTAGGAAATTAATTGTCACTAATATATTTGTTTCATGTAATAAAAAATAAAAAAAGGAAAAATGTAGTCTTTAGAAAATAGCATTACACAGTACACATTACAGTAGGAATGCCCAAGCAATACATTTATATAAGGCTATATTTTACTGTACTGTGCATAATTCATTAATTTATTTTAATTATTTACTGCTATTACATAAGGTTTGCCAGATCACAACAGACTACCATTTAAAATGTTGATTAAAATAAAGTAGCCTTTCAATATTAATTTGCTTAATCTAGTTTTGTAGCAAGGCTGACCTGCAACAACATGCATAGGTTGAGATTAGTCTGTTTTGTTCAATCCAGTCCAGGAAATCAGCCAAGTCACTTATCTTGTTTAATGAGACTGTACAGCTCATCAATCTACCAAATAAGACATCCAAGTGGAAAACAAGCTGTGGATAAAGGATGTTGATTATAGATAAGCACAATGATGGATCCGCTGAGTAGAACTTTCTAAATGCACAGTACAATAAAATAGAGTTACAACATGTAAAATATAATTCTTCCAGTAAATATATTAAATGACTCGAGATGGAAAACTACATTTAGATACTGCATGCTAAGCTATATGGACCGTAGCTCATTAAAAGTATTACAGCTGAGATTGTTTGCCGAAGCCATCACATTTCTTGCATGCTTTACAGTAGTGTTTTGGGTTCTAAATATGAGCTGTAATTGCCTCTTCCCTCACAGTCGGCAGCAACAACCTATGTATTCTATATTAGGAAATGCCTTGAAACATCAAGCAAGTACGTGCTGAGAATATTCTGGTGTTTCCACAACAGTGCTCTTTTCCAGTGCCTCCAGATTTCCCCTTACAGACCAGACGTCCCGATTCAGCCGGCTTCACAATAACGCCCCTGAAAGTGTCAACAATTATTGCTGCTTCTGCAAGAGGTTCTGCGCCCGTCGTATCCCCTGTGGCCCGCTGTAATTGGACAGTTAAAACTCCATGCCTGAGTGAGAGGAACAATATGTGCTGATGTGTGTCTATGTTGTATGTGCCCGAATGTAGCCTGTCTTCCTGTGTGTTGTGTGTGTGTGTGTGTGTGTGTGTGTGTGTGTGTGTGTGTGTACCTGAATGTAGCGTTGCCCATCTTGTTCTGTGTGTGTGTGTGTACCTGAATGTAGCGTTGCCCATCTTGCTGTGTGTGTGTGTTGTGTGTGTACCTGAATGTAGCGTTGCCCATCTTGCTGTGTGTGTGTTTGTGTGTTGTGTGTGTACCTGAATGTAGCGTTGCCCATCTTGCTGTGTGTGTGTGTGTGTGTACCTGAAGGTAGCGTTGCCCATCTTGCTGTGTGTGTGTGTGTGTGTGTGTGCGCATGTGCATGCGTGTGTGTTTGTGTATGCGTGGGTGCGTGCGTGCGTGTGTGTGTGTGTGGGGAGGGTGTGAGGTATTGCTGCCCCACCCCTGGCTTGACATTGACTCCCACATATCACGGTGTAGTGCTGAGGCAGCTGAATAGGCAGACAACTCCCCCATGCAGCCAGAGCTGCATCATTAATAACGGCCTGTTGACATAAACCCTGAGACATCGATTGGCTCGCTGCCTTTTTGCCTGGTTTTCTTCCACTGCCGGCTCCCATGACACGGTATTCTTCTGTTTCTGAACCTCCCCGTGTTGGCTAGGAAATAGGTGGCAATGGTCGCTATGGCGAAGAGCATCTAGGGGCAACGTGAAGCGCAATTACACACTAATGACGTTCTAGAACATCTCAGAACATTCTGGACAGACGCACAGTACATTTCTGAGTCAACTCTACTTATTGACTTAAGCAGTGGAAGGGGGATTTCCGTTTCAGGTTGTCACTCTGGGAGACAATACAAAATAATTCTTTGTATATGATTTATCTCCCACTAATCCTCCCACTTGAACATTTTTCCGTGCAACAGACTTTGTATCTACATGTACGTTGATGTCCGCCCACACAATATAACACTTTGCTTTTAAAAACAAGGGGACTATTCTGGATGGGCATTCGCTGAATATTTTTTTCCCAGAACGTTTTGGTGTTTGTGATACAAGCACAGGTTTAGACTAAGATGTTAGGCTGCCGTATAGACGACAAAAAGAGACCCTGCAGAATCTCGGCGCTCTACGGTCGTCACAAAACATTACACTTCACCGTAAATTACTCCCGCTAGCTGAACTGAAGCCAGGGCTGTAAATTTACACACTCCTTCCTCCCGTCCTAATTAAATTTTCAGTACCTGATCCAGCTCTGTGTTGCAGGATGACTTCATCCCCTGTAATGATGCAATCTGACCCCCCCCCCCCCCCTACCCCCGCACGCCAAGCAAGGCATTGTCGTGGCAGGGAGATGCGAAGCCCCCCCAATAATCTGTCACGTTTGATATATAACCCCCCTCCCTCCCTCCCCCCACGGTTACCCCTAACAACACTCCCTCAACCCCCCATCATGGGACCAAAAGGTTCCTACGAAGCTAAATGCACCGGAGCTTTACAGTACAGTATATCAGAGAGTCTTGAGACTGGTGCCGTTCTACGTTACGCAGCGAGCTCTGTCTCTGCAACTGCAGTCGCCACCAGCAGTACTGTAGAGCTAACACATAAACACGCGCTCTCCTCACAGATGGATTGGAACGGCAGAGACGTTAATCCGACCGCGGGATGTGGGTTTCCTGACGAGCCAACGTTATTGAATGTCCCTTGGCGAGCAAACACCTTATACACGCTATAAAGCAAGAGAGGGCTTTATAGCGGCTTACAGGATAACACGCGTACTGTATAGAGTCTATAATGCGCTTCTGCACACTGGCTTTTTCTTAGACATGAGCACAGGCATGGAAGAACACGCACACGCACGCACACGCGCGCACACGCGCAGAGAGGGGAACAGCCTGTGCCTTTTTCTGCTTGTCTTTGTGATTCTCCGCAGCACAGATGGCTGAATAGTAGGTGGCTGCTGGCGCCCCACCCCTCGCGCTGAAGCCCAAACCCCACCCCTCCACACCCCTCGCTCTTTGAGCTCTTCTCCCCCAGCCTCTCTGGCCCTTCTATCCCTCTATTTCATCTTCATCTCCCTCTCTCTCTCTCTCTCTCTCTCTCTCTCTCTCTCTCTCTAACAGCTTCCACACAATGCCCACACGCTCGTCCATCTCTTGGCTGGTGCTAAATGGCCAGATAGATTTTGGAGCATTCATCATTGTGATCATGCTGGTTAATTATTCATAGACTCCATCAGGGCCTTTCCTGGTGTGGCTGGCCGTCGTGAGCGCAGCTACAGCATTACGCATTAGAAGCAGGGGGTTGTGGGGGATTGTGGGGGAGGCGGAGGATTGTTAGTCACAAGTCCATCTAGGGAGCCGTCCATCGAACCTGTTTGAAAAGGGCAGGCTCTTTCAAATAGTACTTGACAGTTGATTGGATGAACTGTATCCATGCACGTATCAATATCAATGCTGATTGGTAAGTTCCTCGGACCAATTCGCAATGATATCTATGCTTTCCAGACTGATTCTCGATGTGATATTAAACTGAAGCTCAAGGCTGAGAACCCCCTCCCCCCTCTCAAATGAACCCTATAAAAACACATTGACAAATACAAATGTTCTGAGTTAATGTAATTGTTGACGCTGTGACTCAATAGTCACACGATAGGCATTTTGGATGCAAGACGCGGCCTCACCATGGTCCTACGTCTGCTTTCATTAGTCCAGATTATGACTAGGCTGGGACCAGATGGCCTCATAATCACTACAACACCCCCCCCCCCCCACACACACACACACACACACCCACCCATGGGTAGTCCATGGCTTGCAATAGCAACCAAACCTCCGTACATATCCTGATTTAATCTCAGGCTGACTTCTGATGGTGTCGCCTGGGGGTGGGAGCAATGGTACAGTTAGCCAAGGCTTGTGTATACCGTTCAGCGAAGTCGTGACTGAATTGTCTGCCTGCTTTTAAAATGTCCCCTTATGGAAAAGTATCCCACGCAGTATGGCATCATGGGACAGGGAGAGCGATTTCTCCCCCACATGAGTTGAGTCTCCAAATACTCCCACAGCCATTCACAGGCACGCACGCACACATGCGCGTCGCACACACACACACACATCAATTGTCTCACCACAAACTGGCAAACGTGTTACTGATAACGTTCATATGTGTCGTTCTTTTTCCATCAACTCACCTGCCCTCATCTGCAGCATACACATACGCACGCACGCACGCACATGCACGCAAACACACACATGCACGCACCCATGCATGTGTCATGCACACACAGACACACGCATGTACAAGCATACACACATACACACACACGTCACACACACACATGTGTCTCACACAATCACACACACCCACACGCATGTTCTTTACACCCGCAAACACACAAGCACACATACACACACACACACACTCACCCATACACGCACACACACATACACACGCACACCGTGTGTTCTACAGTTCTGTTCTGCATGCATCTGCAAGCCCTATACCTGACATCGAACACTCATGTATACAAGGTCGGACAAAACAGTTCTGCAGGCTGAGTGCCTGTAGATGGTCACAAACAGGCCTGTCTGTGTTCCTCCGCCCACATCTAGAGTACAACTGTCCCATCTGAGTCATGGACCATCTTCACACCTGACTGTTATGTCCTTTTGGGAAGGAACAAATACAAACCCAAAAACCCACATGGCATAGTTGCCATTTGAACAGTAATCTCTGCTATAATCTCAGATAACAGATGACAGAGATAACTGCATGCGTAACTGATAGGCGGCGATGCAGCCTGGTAAATGACTGGAGCGATGCTGTTTCTGAAACATGTAAAACGTGCAAGGCCAACCTACATGGAATACTTACCCTAACCCTAACACAAATTAAAATGAATTGATAAAATTGACTTTAATAAAGTAATAGTGAATCACGTAGTCACGAAAATGTACCTTTCCCAAGCCCCGCCCATTTTTGCTTGTCCTCCAATAACAGTTGAGCATTTTTTGAGCATTTGACGAATCTAACTAGGTAGGTAAGTGAAAGGGGCGGGGCTTGGGAACGGTCAATAATGTTCATGCCATAATAAGTTAAGTACCGTAACCCTGCATTCACACCGCCGACGTGTTCAGCTCGCAAAGAGGCATGTTCCAATCCATTTCGAACGGACGCCAGCGTTTCTCGGCGGCAATTTCCAGCGAGTCGTTTGTGACGGAGTTCGGCGACTACCAATGGCAGGACAGGTGTTCTCTGCGTCTTCTTTTCGATAGCTATCTTAAAATCGCTCGCTGTTCTAGTGCCTGTTCACGGTCCATAGTGTGACAGTATTTATACAAACATTTCCCCCCAAATTTTTGTAATTTTCTTTTTGAGGAAATGCACACTATTTGTGCGTTTGATTTGATTAATTTTACTGTAGACCTCACGCAAGTTCTAATTGCTGGCGTAAGACACGTCCACTCCCGAGCTGGCGGTTTGGACACTAGAGAGGGCTTGGAGACAGCTCATCAGCGATTGAGCGATTTGCGAGAATACATCAGCGGTGTGAATGCAGGGTTAGTGTACTTGCAGATGTGATTTCAAGCTAAAGTGTTACCTCGGGGGATAAACGAATCAAAGGCTTAGTTAGGATTTGAGCTCTGCAGATCTCTTGGAAACATCTAAATGTCAACACAATTGCAACCAAATCATAGGGATTTTCAGTTTAGGCACAGTCATTGAGACAATGCAAATACATTAAGCATTATTTATACAGTAAACACATTTAAGGAGCTAAATTAGGGTTGGCGTTTAAAAGATTTATGTTCCGCTTAGCCCCTAAGGAACAATAAAACGTGTCTGTGAGTTTCATGTTGGGAGTTTTCAGTCGGACTTTGCAGTAACAATTATTCCAGATCTAGCAGCATAATATGACAAAATAACACAAAGAAAGAAGGGCCTAATGCAGGATAATTAGGAGTCAGACACCATTTGTGGACAAGAAACAGCAGGCGTGTTCATTTTTCTTTTGTTGCCTAATTTCAAATGCTATCTTTATGTGGCAGACACTCAGACGTTGACCTGAGCCTAGTGTGAAATTGGTTTGGCGACGTCTAGAGCCAGATCAGATTATTTTAGCACTTAATTGGAGGTTAGTAAAATGTGTGAGATTATAGTGGATAATTACATTTTATGAAAATTTTCTGAATAGTAGCTATATTATTAGGTTCAATAGATTGCCCACACAAGGGTGTGTGTTAGATTAAATAACTTAAAGCACTGATGGCCAGGACAGCATTTTCTTATGTCTAACAAACCGAGTGGAGCAGGTGTCATCAATAGCTGCATTTACATGTTATGTTATTCACCTATTATTCCGATTAGAATCGGGTTAAAAGCTCAACTGAAAGAAAACGCTCCTCATTAACAACCCATCTGGCTTGAGAACTCTGTGACAACTCAGTGACAACAATAGGTTGTGACCTAGACATTTTTATGTTTGTTGTTGTTGTTTAATGTCAAGGTACGCTAGCTCAAGGTACGCTAGCTGTATGCTAGCCCTGGCTCCTGTTAATAGGGAACATTAACAAATTGGTGCAGGGGGAGGTGTTTCAGTTAAAATATCAAAAACATTTTCACAAGTACCCCAAACCCCAGAACGTCCAGTGTGCCTGCTTCCCTGTGTGACTTTGAAGATCGGGCATATTTACTCAACACTGGCACAGTGAAAATGTAACTGCTTGATCTCCCGACCCAGCAGAACAGCCCGGTCACAAGCAGAGACTCCCATCAGCGTCAGTACTAGGGAAGCAGATATAGCTTTATAACGCAAAGACACAAAAGAGAGAGAGAGAGAGATAGGAAAACAAAGGGAAGAGCCACAGAGCAAGAGGAGGAGGCAACACTGTATCATCACCACCAGTACGGCTTGTGCCTTCTGGCTCTCATTTACGCATTATACTATTCTGATCGTGTCTCACCAGCTCCCTTGGGAGCCCGAATAGCACAAGCTTCAAATACGTCTCACATCTTGAGAAGCAAACAAAGGGAAGGGAGTACAGAATATTTTCACCATGACCCAACAATGTTTTCACACTACAGGAAGTCATTTAAAGGCAGGGTCCGTCGTTCTCGAGAACGCTTGCTAACTTTAAGCTCAAATCAAAACAATATCCCTCCGCTGTGCCGCCTCACACATTGAAACGCATTGTGAAGCAAACACATTTATATTGTTTTAACTTTTGTTTTTTATTGCATGGTTCCATGGTTCCATAGTAAGCAGCCGTGATTTTGAGATGTAGGGGCAGGACTACTTTCTTGTGTTTTAGAATGTTACTTAATGTGCATGGGGCCTTTATGGAAATACGGGACAAATCAAGTCCCGTATTGATTGAAAACGGGTCACAAAATGCAAGCATTAAATACGGGACTATTTCGTATTTTACGGGACTACAGTAAGAAATTAAGGCACGGTTAGGCTTGCTAACTTCGAGCTCAAATCAAAACAAAACAATGCGTATTTTACGGGACTGGTGGCAACCTAAGTGCCGTCCCACACATTGAAACACATTGCAAAGCTTTGTTGTTGTAAGCATTCGCCACATTGTTTATGTTACTGTTTACGAAGCCAGGGCTGTGTAGATATACCTGATTATTTTTTCAGCACGCACAGAGAACAATAAGCTAGCGAAATGCAAGGAGATATTTTGGGAATTGGTGTATTGGCTTACAATTAGCTTGCAACAGCTGACACACTTTATACATATAAAACCATTGGTGTTTTGGTTTGGAACTCCAAGAACCCACCCGCCTCGCACAATTGAGTGCTTTTGACATGAGTGTCCACATGTGTCATTAGAAGAAGACTTCTAATAAAATGTGCGGTAAACAGATAGTTAGTTGCACAGGTGCACTTAACAGACATAAGGGAACTGTTTATGGAGCTTGGATTTCATACATCCTTGCAACCCATCACAACACGTCAGAGAGTTCATGATTAAGATGGACTACTTTTATATAAAGCTTTTCCAACCTACCTGCCGCTCAAAGCACAGAGCACAATAGCGTCACATTCACCCATTCGCACAAACATTCAATGCGCCGTCCGACCACCGGGAGCAGGGTTCGGCGTCTTGCTCGGGGACCCAATGGGATTCGACCCAGCAACTTTCTGATCACCCGTCACCCTGCTCTACCCACTGCGCTGCTGCCGTGTTCACATAGCGAGGCTAAGTAGCCCCAGATGTCAGCGCCAGCTAGAGCTTCTGCCATAAAGCCGCACGAAACTAAGCCGCTCGATCGTGGTGGCGAGACGCCGCACCGCGATAAACACTCACTACCTCGTGCGCACGTGCGCATTTTATTCGGGGCGATCGCGTGCGTGCGTGCACTCTCCTGCCTGCCTGCCTGCTCTTGCCCGCTTCGCAGCAACATCACTTGGCCGCTGAGGCCGGTTGCCATGGCAACACCACCCACAGGCCACAGGAGCTGGTTACCTTCGTTGTTTCCGTAGCAACCGGATCCCTGCAGAATTTAAAGCGTGCGACTCAGTCACACTCTCACAGTCTTTCGTAGCATCTCTCTCTCTCTCTCTCTCTCTCTCTCTCTCTCTCTCTCTCTCTCTCTCTCTCTCAGTCAATTAATGCCTATGATCGAGAGGAAGACTTCCCCACTGCTATGGTGGCCATCGCCGATACTGCAGCAAAATGCTACAGGGGGCCAAAGGCATTTTCCCTCTGATGCCTCGCGGATACTATTATTATGGGGTGCACCAAATGTATGGCCAGTACTACACCATCACGTTAAAGAGGAGCACCTTTCCTGGGTGAGACTCGACGTGAGACTGGACAAAACACATCCACGGAATGCAACTGAGGTCATTATCATAGCCTTTGTTTAGCAATGTTACCTCAGATACAGTCAGCGAGAGGATATACAGTATAAAGCTTTGTGAAAAGCATTTCTTTGCAAATGATTTGTAATCGTTTGGACATCACGCCAATGTTTTTCATGACAATGCTAATACTACTACTATTGTTACTGCTATTACTGATACTATTGCACAACATAAAACATAAATGCATCACTCCAATTAGTACAAATAATGTAAGTATTGATGCTGACATTATCCACTAACAAGAGATGGCCCAGTAAGATAAATCTGCTGAAGCAAATTAGATGTGCCTGGAACTACCTTCTCTTGCTTTAACCCTATAGTAAGCTCTAGTGAGCAGGCCAGATGGACATAATGTGTACTGGCTGGGAAATGTGCTGGTCTATAATGCAGAATCACTCCGTAGATTAAATATTAGTATTATCTTATTTCCTCTGGCTCCACGGAAAGTCCAGCCAAAAGGGAGAACGGTTTAACCATTGCGTAAAAGATCCTCTTATTGGGATCGGGCAGGGGGTGTGTGAATGTATTTCCCCAGCCACACCGTGAATCATGTGAAATAACCAATTTGTCAGCAACGGCTTGGCCTTGGTGGATGTCTTGACCCCAGGCTGAAAGCAGTGGGAACCCTTTTCATTTGATGATTGAACACGGCTCCACCCCAGAAGCACCTGAGCCTTTTTTTTTTTTTAGGTATAGTCAGCAATTGTAAGATAAAATTGCCTCTCGGTCTGTCCATTCTGTGTGCATGCTGGGAAAACAATGAGGTGTTTCTACGCAGACCTGCCTCGGTGCAGACCGCACCACACCACACCACAGTAACAATATCTAACATAATATATAAAAAATGTTGCAACACTGCAAAAACTATATATAACTTAGTGTGATAATCTAGTTTTTAGTTTTAAAATCTAGTTGGATTTGTTTCTAATATAAATGGCTTATCTAGTGACTTAATTTAAGTAAATGTGCAGTGTACGTGAATGTGTAATTGAGGTTCACTTACTGCACTGGCAGCCAGTTTTGCTTGTTCTAAGCATTAGTAAGCTCATAACTAATATATTTGCACTTAGATTTGAAAGGGCATTTTTTGCAGTGCATTTTTTCAATGGGGTAGACCGCACCACAGTAACAATATCTGTCTGTCTGTATATCTATCTATCTATCTATCTATCTATCTATCTATCTATCTATCTATCGTAAGTAATGTATAAACTGTACTACTACTAACAATAATGGCTAAAATATTTTTAAATGTTCTTTTAGTTCTGAAAATCATCTCGTGACCCCATCCGCTGTGTCTCGTGACCCCCAGGGTTCACTTTGAGAACTACTGCTCCCTTGAGAGGTGTTTTTGAGTTTAGTTGAGATCAAAGGTCAACATCATTCTCCAGCATCGCTGACTCCACCTTTATCATCCACCTGGCTGTTTCCAGAGCACAGACCCGATCCACAGCTGACGTACAATACAACAAGCAGCATCATTCCCACACAGCCTTTAGAGACCGGAGACAAGCGCTGTGCAGCTACTGCACGGAACGCCGGCTGGCAACAACAGCTTGGGAGCATGGAGACAAATGCCATGGGAACGTCTTCTCTCGAAGGGGGACAAGAAGAAGCAAAGCCTGTCGCCGTGTGATTGGCTGCGAAACCCGCTCTGTCATGTGCAGTGGCACGGAGTCAGCAGGGATGCGGAGGCAAAGAACGGAGGAAGGATTAATATTTTAACAGCGACCAAATACATATATACGAGAAAAGGAACTGGTTGACACCAGTCCCAAATGGCAAACGGAAGCCGCTAAGAAATAGCTGATGTAGATGGGGAGGGGGAGGGGGGGTGTGGGGGGAAAGGGTGTCTTGGGGGAGAGGAGGGGAGGAGGGAAAGCAGGACCAGGAGGGAGGTGACAGGGTGAGAGAGCGGGAGGCGGAGGGACAACGTTGGAGCTAGGCGATATGCCTCCCACAGGAGATTTCTTTTGTGTAAGGCATGAGGGGTGAGAGCGAGCCGGCGCTCAGAGCTTTATAATAATTGAAGCAAGTTCTCTGCAGCAGCCAGGTCCTCTTGTAGGACATGATGTGCACTCACGTGTGTGTGCACGTGTGTGTGACTGTTATTATATGTCGTATGTTACAGTATGGTGCCATTTGTATATGGGAAGTAATAATATGCCTTGTACTGTATGTTATGTTGCCATTGTACTCTTGAATCGTTTTGAGTGTGTGTGTGTGTGTGTCTCTGTGTCTGTGTGTGTGTGTGTCTCTGTGTGTCTGTGTGTCTCTGTGTGTGTGTGTGTCTTTGTGTGTGACTGTGTGTGTGTGTGTGTGTCTTTGTGTGTGACTGTCTGTGTGTGTGTGTGTGTGTGTGTGTCTGTGTGTGTCTACATGTGAGAAGAGCCAGTGTTGTTCTGTCACAGCAGAAGCCATCACTTTCCCTCTACAACACCTGTCCCAAGCAAGCATGTGCATTTTGGCTTGGCCCAGCCTCAGTGGATCTGATGACAGACACGCCACCCCCACCCCCCACCCCTCCTACCAGGGCTGTGTAACCAGGGCCATTATGGAGATTGGCTGTCTCGGCCCTGTCTTATTATGCCATGCCCCTCGCATTCATTTGCATTTTGGTGTGGGGAGCTTGTTTGCAAGCCCCCTTCCCCACACACACAATTATCTGAGAGCCTCCTGTGAATACATCTGTATGACCGAAATGGATGTCTTGGCTTTGCTTTGTCCCAAGCACGCATACTACACACATGCTCGCTTTAGGCTCCATTAAAGGACCCCTGTCGTACAAGATTTTTGTTTTCCCCAGTTGTGTGGTCAGATGTCTTGTCTAAAGGGATCTGAGGGGGCTGAGCTAAAATAATACTATATTATTAATACATATGAACTAAAAATAAAACTAGACAGTGGGAATTGGCACCAGATGTGACATCATTACTGGATGGTAACCAACCAGCTCTGACACGTACTCCTGCTTACAGTTAGATGTAAACGGAAGGACATGCCAGAGCCAATCAAGTTAGGGCATGTTTTTAAAAGAAAGTGCAACACCAGCTGAAACGAAATGTTCATCTGGAAGTGAGAAATTTACAGTTGGAAATTGGATATGGGGCTTTTAACACAATATCTCAAGGGTAGCCCATACCCCTATGCACCATACAATCTGCTTATTATCTCTCTCTTCCTTTAATCCTTGTTTTTGTGATACTAAACATGTGCCAAGGTGCTTCCCGATGCCGCTCCCACTAGCCCTCAATTTGTCCCTCTTGCCCCCTGAAGATAGAGGTCAAAGGTTATCACCCCAGTGCAGATGTTTCACAGGGGCTCTTCTGAAAAGTCCGGCTAACTTGGGGGCTAAAGAATTTGCACCGACTTCAGCGCAACATAGGCTCTGTTGCGGACAGACACGCTGGCTTTCAGTTAAAACTGCTGCTATCGTGCAGTGCTCCTGTCAGGAACAGGGCCTGGATATGGCTAGCTTGAGTGCAGGGAACGGGTCCACGCCAGGGGACACTGACCACATTTTATGGAGATTGGTAAGTATTATTTACTCTTTGAGCGCTTATTTTTTGTAGAAAATCTCAGTTTCAACTGTTTCGGAGGTCATGAGTCAAATTAAATCTGTGTCCCCTTGATATATTGCCAATGCCCTCTTAAAAGTCTTGGCAACTGCCTGTTTAGAACTGTTCTAAACCACCATTCAGCCACTGGCCTGTTTCCACCATGTATTAAAATAGCATTATGTTGTTTATATACTTGTGACCTCCCAAAATGACAGCAATTTTGAAACTCCATCTTCAGCCTAACTCGGTTGTTTGTAAGTGAGTGACTTGCAAACAATAAAATATATATATTTTTTAATTATCTAAAAGCTGCATACAATTATACCGATCATACCAACATACATCCTTTTCTGTAACAAAAGATTAATAGATGACAAGAGGAAATAAGAAATGTCCAAATCTGTTATTGATAAATCACCAAATAAAAATATAATTTGGGAGGCAACTTGCTTTGTGTGCAGGTTGATTGGCTCCTTTGAAAATGAACGCTTGACATGACATGATGCAACACGATGTGTTATTAGTTTTCCAGTTAGACTCATAACTGACAAAGAAGATGGATTTTCAGCCGATGAACCCAGCCACACTCAGACACACACACACACACACTCACGTACACAAAGGAGTTTTTCCTGAACTAAATTACCCCCACCCCCAAAGTTTTTTTTTAATGTTATCTACTGCAGGAAATGCCTGCAGTGCTTATTAAATGTCTTTCATTCATCTGTCACCTCTGGTAATAACTTGATTGCTGAGGCACTTTTACAACACTCCTCTGCCAACCTCTCAGAGAGCACAGAGCTCTCATTTTACAATGACTGTGCACACTTCAATTCAGCAGGTCCCCATGTATTCCACTCGCATAACTTGGACCTGGAAGCAAAATGGGGGGGGGGCCCAGAGGTCGATAAAATCGCACATTTTATCCCAACTGGCACGCACGCACACACGCACACACGAATAAACACACATTTAGTTAGGCACATGGTTACGCAAGCACACAGGAAGCCATTAGTGAAACGTGATTATCTTTTGCCCCTAAAATTAATTTTGTGAAAGAGAACGAGGCACGGGTGGGGGAATGAGCAGAGACACGAGAGAAAGAAATAAAATCCATCCTCTGCCATGTGAATTACCAGCCAGATGGTGGGAGATAGATATGCCTGACTGAGAAGGGTTGTGCTCCAAAGCCAGCTTAACTAGCCAAGGGGGAAACGAGGCAGGGCCGTTCAGAAGTGCACTGTGTCTCTTTAATCTTCAAAAAACCTTTTTTCTAAAGTGCAGTTATGAGACCTGTAGGTATACGCCTAAGTTTCTAATAGCAGAGCTGGTGAGCCTTTGCATCCTTTCTGAATTGGATTGCTGGGGCTAGGCTTTGCACTGCAGTCATTTATCTTCATAAACATACACAACTAGAGGCGAGTCAAGCACACAGTTCTCTCCTAGCAGGGGAACGTGTTTGCATCATGAAATCATACTCATTTGGAATACTGTACAAGGTTGTATAGTGGTACGGGTGACCTGCTCCTAAATGTTCTGAGTGGGTGCCATCCCTTACCTGCTCCATAATACTTTTAGAAAAACACTTCTGATAAATTAGCTAAGTGTAACTGTAAAATTCTACATTGGGAATATTTAAGGTATAGTTCTGTGTCGGGCAAGCTACATTGAAAATGTAGTGAGCTGAGCTACCAGTTTTATGTTAAATTACGCTTCACTACACTGAAGCTACCCCCAAGAGAAATGTAGCTAACTAAGCTACAGCAACACGGCAAACTTAGTTTACTACATTTAAGATATTTTCTTTTAATAAATTTTATTGTACCAACATTCAAAGGTGTCAGTCAAACAAATAAACAGGCAACATTGTTCAGTTCAATTTTTTATTAAACAATAAGATGTGTTCTCTGCTCTCACTGTTTTTTCTACCACGTAAACTCAGTCTTGTCTTTCATCCCCCTCAATCCCCTGCTTCAAAGTCTCAGGCATCAGCCCATTGATTGGTAGGCCTACGTCTACGGCATACGGAAGTGCTTCTGTTGGCTACACATGTAGGTCTGTGTATGTGATGGCATCACATACTGATTCTTAGCAGTTGTATCAGACTTAAGCTTGAGCTAAAGATTCCGAAATGCTTGGGAAAATGTACCTTCTGTGGACGCTGCCGCACTAATTAATAAATTAAAGAGCTTCGTGGTAAGGATAAACTATTTGATTCAGAAAACAGCGCCACTACCACCACGCTACTGAGAAATGTAGTTAACTAGTAGCGTCGCTAATCAGATAACTTTTCCAGGTACTATAGTGGACATTGCTTAATTTTCAGTCATCTGTAATGATTGTTCCGTTCAAAATGAATTAATTTGAACAATTATAACAACTACCAATTATCCTAGCGTTATCTTCTGTGGTAATCTGCTATCCATTTGTTGTCCATTTGTAGTCTTGTAGTTTTGTAGTATTGACCAATCACGTTTGAGCTGCCTTTGGCTGCATGGCAGTAAAGTTTGTGTAGATCGAGAGCCAAGAGAGAAGAAGACAAACACATTAACTGATATTGGCTATCATCATCTCGCGACGATTTAGCTTTTTATTAGCTATAAAAAACATGCGTTTGCATTCATATGCAGATATATGTTTAGATGATCTGGAGTATATTCTCCAACTCTGATGTCTGAAGTTGCTAATTGTGTGCTAAACAATGATCCGGACACAGAAGAGGAAGTCTTGGCCCGGATATCCATTTACCCGGATATCTGCTGGCTCTACCGGAACCCCAGAAATATTGGCCTTTGCCCCCAGAGGCTAAGTCATTGTCAGACCGAGATTACTTGTACTCGCTATTATTATTTTTTTGTAACCATCTCTGCATTTTAAACATGTGTATGTACACGTGTGGCTTCTTGCTGCAAATATAAAAAAGAATATAAAAACAGAACAAACAAGATACTTGATAAAATTATTTGAATAAATGAAGCTGTGGAAATCAACGTCCATTTTAAATTGGGAAGAAAATGTTGTGTCAAAATTGTCTCTTTGCCCGTTTATAGCCCCAGGATTAGTGGCGGACTAGTATCCGTAGCAAAAGGGACGTCAGTGACAGTTCAACACTTTGAACTATGTGAAATGTGAGTGTCAGGTTTCCCTGTTTGAGGAAACTGGCTATTCTGTACTGTATGTATGAGCTTTCATGGTAGCCCTACACTCCTCACTAGCACCAGAACAACAAATACCCAAAAAAACACCCTTGGGAACATGCAGTACGATAGCGTGTATACTCACAATATCTAAGTAACAACGTAACAAAACAATGTGATCTGTCTTAACTCCAGCCGGAATACGCAATCCATGAATAATACTCTGGATATTTAACTGACATGAGATTTACAACGTTATCTCTCATCCAAAATGAACGTCAGTTGTAGGAGTACGGAGACAGTTTGTATAATAGTAGTAGCATTCCACTCTGTGTTTTGCATACCTACCCTGCAGGGCATCTATAGTTGCTCTGGGTATACAATAGGATTTAAGAGATATACATTTAGTGCCATTAGAAACGCCATGGACATACGGCGGTAAAATGCTCTGTGAGAATATCCGCGCTGCCTCTATAAATTGATTTGGATTTTCATACAGTGCCTGAAGGAATTCTGACAGATTTTTCTCTGATTGGTCCGACGAACCAGTCAATCAGATGAATGCACACAATCGCTGACCAATGGGTTCCAGAGGGAGGGAGAACAGTGGGAAAAGCTGGGCTTTTAGGATGTTAAAATCATGCCCTGTTTCGTTCTATTTTTAGCTAGCTCTGGTTGAAATCCCCATACCTACAGCAGCTTTAATCCCAAATGTAAACCTTCATAGACAGGTCTCCTTGTCTGAAAGTAAGTTGTGCTCATCGTACCATTAATCCCACTAAGACTCTTAGCAGCAGTGAAATTGTTACAAACTGAAAATAGAGAATGGTGTGTTGTACAAGATGGCTAATAATGGACTAATAATAATACTACTACTACTAATAATAATAATAATAATTATAATAATAATAATAATAATAATACATTATTATTATTATTATTACTACTAGGACGTATTACTTGGACTTGTAGATATACTTAAGACCAGTCACAATATACTATCTGGCCCATCAAACACATTTCAAGGGCAAATGCAGATTTCCCCCCTGATTTGCAATCTTGTGTACTTGCAGAGTGAGGTTCAGATTCTGGGCCATTCATTGTTTTCAAGAGCTATTGTATACAGAAAGCAGGAAGCCACTGCCACTCTTAACTTTAGGGAGGAAGTTTGCTTTGCTCATGCACAAAGGTCCCACCCAAATACAGCACCCCTAAACCAGTGTACGTACACGCACACACACACACATCGCGCTAACAATCCCACTTGCAAATTCAATTAAAGCTTTCTTTACAAGCGAGACAATGGATGACTCAATAGTTTAAATAAAGGTGTAGCACCGTCACACAGCGAGTCTACTGTGTGAGTCATCGTGCGTTTGTGTTGGGGTGCGATAATGTGACGTTTAATGTGCTGGTTGGTCCACTGGTCTGTCAGTGCCTCTATTCGGTAGATATATCCCAGTGGAATGACCCAAGATTATATAAATACAGCGAGTGTCCTGGGAAAATCTATTCGGCTGTATGCATACGTGTAATTTCACTGTTGCAGAAGGTTTTAATAACGGCTTTTACATTCATATAAAATACTGCCAATTTGTATAACACACTGCACGTGTTTCTTAGATATCCTACAAAATCTACAAAACATAATAAAATTAAAAAACAAATTGACATACAAACATGAATCTTTAAAGACTATAGCTAATATAGCCTACAGCACAGAATTAGTTGATATAGGCCTAGCGGCATGACCCTTGAATGCCATGTGTTCCTCCATTGAGTGCAGATCCTTTCTTCACATGACAAGGCCAAGTCTCGGATGGGATAAGACTCACCATCTCCACCCAGTCAATGTGATCGTGTTAACATCTGGTGCACGACGATGAGCCATAGAATTGCAAAGCGTTGCATGCGCATTTCGTCTTTGCATTTTCTTTTTTATCTGCATTTGCATCTTTAATGACCCACTGACACTCGTTTTGTGACATTCCTCATGATGGCACCGGCCTACCGTTTTCAACAGTGCGTAGCCTATATGCATTTGCTAATTAAAAGCTGGCATATAAAAGGTGTGTGTTGGAAATAAACATATAGGCTACGACAATTCGGTAACCATGCTAAAATAGACATCGATGTGGACCAAATCCAACATCAATTTATGACAACATCAAGGAAAATGTAATGCGCCATCAATACACATTAGGCCAATTATTTAGCTCTTACCTTTACGTGATTCCACAAGCAATGGGACAATAAAGCCATCAGTATAGGTAATGCGGTATGTCCCATTTTTCACACCTTCTGACGTTCTTCAACAATATAACTGATTAAAATGTGATCGTCGGTTACATCAGCATAAGTGATGGACACTGCGTTCTTCGGTGCCTTCCACGGATATCTCCTGCGTCTGCGCTCGTACCTTGTTCCTGCTCTCCAATGGCAGCCTTCGGATGTAGAAGGACTCTCCCTACCAGATACGACCCAGCCCTTTTCCAGAGGGTATCTGCGGGGATTTATTGTGGACAGTGCTGCAAGTCTTCTCGCCTTGGTGAATGGTGCCACCTGGTGGCACTCGATTAACAATGCATGCTATATTAACCCAATGCCGTTCGCGCAGCGCAGGTAGGCAAAATAATAACTGATATAGCTATGTAAACACAGTCAGGATTCATGTTAGGTCTGAATGCACATTTCTAGATTCCATTATCAGGAGGCCAGCTGATGTTGCATACTTTTAAAACTATAACTTTATAAAAACGATATTAAAGCAATTAATCAAAGTAGATATAGCCAACGTTGCTCGCATGTGTCAAATGTAAGTAGTGGTCCCGAATCCAGGTCCTAGAGGGCCGCTGCCCTGCGTGTTTTAGATGTCTCCCTGCTCCAACACAGTTGATTCAAAGGAATAGCTCGTTATAATGACCCATTCGTGACTTATCGCATAGGTGTGTTGTCACTATTTACAGGCGCTCTGCAAACAGTGGTTGAGGTGAGCAGAACGCATTGCGTTTTGATTGAGTGTTGACGCCCACAAGGAAGAGGTGGCTTTCAGGTGTGCCGTAGACAGTTCCGACTCCCAACGATAGTCTCGTAAATTATATAGGCCTAAAACACGTATTTTGTAATAGTAAATAGCATATAGTAATACATTTAAGTAAGGCTGGCTCCAGCTTTCGCCTTAGACAGAATACTTTTGGTCTTGCAGAAAGAGGCAAAGAAGACGTTAATCGATCAACACGGTTGGATGTGAAGGATGCATTCTGCCAGATATGGATACGACGTAAGTTCTGTATAAAAGCCTAAATTAAATTATTGAAGGTTGCCTGTACCAAATATGTTAAGGGACATGTTAGACACTAGCACCGGGATATGGAGCCCAGGAAAGCCTATATAGCCTATGTAAAGTACGCAGGGTATGGTACCTTATAGTACCCTGCCAACATTTGTTGTACAATTATAGGCCTATGTCCTGAACATCCTGTATTTATTCAGTCAGTCATAGTAGACTTGTGGCATACTGTAAACTATTTTGATTTGAGGCATTATGATCTCGTTCGAGCTTTAATGATAAACCTAAGTTAATCAACTTAATATGGAATGTTTCCTTTATTAAATAAAGCTAAATACATTAAATAATTAATTAACTAATGTAATTAATTAGTTAGCCAGTAAGATCTCTCTGAGTGAGAGTCGGCAGGTGATTCATGATGATACACCTCAAAAGCACAACGCCGAAGTAGGCTAGGCTAAACATATTTGCACAAATTAAGTACACATTTGAAACCTGACAACATGTTAAACACACACTGGAGTCAACGCAAGTATAATTTATTTGACGTTTGAGTCATTTTCACCACGCCTTGATTTCTGTAGGAAAATGCAAGATGATCCCTGGAACTGTTATCATATTCCTTACTGTTAGACTGAGACTGAGTAGGTCAGTGTTATTGTGACAACATTATGCAGGTTGCGAAATATGAAATATTTCTCGGATTCAACATATGAATTAGCCTACTTCATTGGTACGCTGTAGAAGCCACGCCCAAAGCCACGCCTCCACCATAGTGTTATACATTGCTACTTGCCAAACTGGTTTCTGAGTTGAAAACTTGAAATACTATTCAGCAACTAAGGTCTGTCATTACAGCCTGTGTCTACTGTGCCTGCTGTGTTGTGATTTTACATGATCATTTAGCTATAGACCGATTCCCATATGATTTAGAAAAGTTATTTCCACAGTCACTTGATCACTGGGAGAAAATGTAATGAATCCTCATTGTGATACAGTGATAATTATACCCACAAAGCTTTGGCAGTGGTATGAGAACTACTGATTTAATGCAATAGACACTACATTCTGTTGTCACTGTAGCATACGCCACTGAGACTTTTTCTTTTAATAATGAATAAGTTTAAATAGTGACAAAAGGTGAACTAAATGATTATGTGTGTGTGAGTCAGAAGACACCAGGATAAGGTATTGAGATGAACGGAGACATAGTGTGTGTGTGTGAGTGAGACGAGGAGCATGTAATGGTTTGATTAGGCTGTGATCAGGGTGACCCCGTCTCTGAGTCCCCTCATTCAGGGCAGTGATTACTATTGGAGTCCCTCAATTAGGCAGCATGTGTGGAAGGCTGAGCCATGTATAGAATATGCCTTAATTGCCGTGAGTTATCATCTGGGCTCGTGTAATTGAGCCCCCATCTTAAGGGGCCGCACATCCTGACAAATTGATTTAATACCAAAGTGATTCTCCATCTCTAATGGCGCTGTGTGGCCACTCTGCCCACAGAGCATTGGATTCATTATTCCTTGATTACTGACTAGCCAGCGATCCATCCTTCAAAGGAGGCTCATTAAGAAAACACACACACGCGTTCAGATTGTCATGCGATGACCTAGGCAAGGAGGCTCATTAAGAAAACACACACACGCGTTCAGATTGTCACACGGTGACCTGGGCAGTGTGCCCGTGGATATTTGTCTAAGATATCCCTGGGCTGCTTGAGATTGGTGTGACTGTGCATATGCCACCACATGCATTCCCATGTCGTGGAATTGCTATCTGTTGGAGAAGCGTGTTTGAACACGACGTTGGTAACGCAGCGCGGTAATGTTTTTCTGCAGAGCATGACAAAAAAGGCTTTGTTATCCAGGCAACCTAATTTTTGTCTTTTGTAAAAGTTTCTAAACTTTCTATGTACGACTGACAATTACACATCGTGCAGACTTGGGTTTTGTGTAAATTCAATTTACAGTTCTACAATAATCATGTTTTTATACCTTTCTGGGAGTATACTTTTGTCAGTTAGTTCTCTGTATGGACTGTGGGGAGAGATGGATAAGTGTTCCATAATGTTTAATATGTAGCGGGTAGTTTTCTGCTGTCAGTATCAGCTGGTTTACAAACCCAAGGTGATAAGATGATCTTTAAAAAGACCTATCCTGCACTGTTACTGTAATGCTCTACGGTGATTTCAGAAAACAATTCACATTTTATTTGTATTTGTTGATACAGATGTTTGTGGTATATTTGCTGACTCACAATCCATTCTCTCTCCCTGTTAACCTGGGTTAGAAAGGGCAGCATGAGCGTGTTGACTTTTTGAACAATAAGGACAAGCCCCCGCCCAAAAGGAAGACCAATCTCCTAGTTGGACTTGTTTTGGGCCTCATCATCGCCGGCCTCCTTGCCTTCCTCCTCTGGCGATTTGTCTGTAAGTTTTACTTTAAAAATACCCTGCTCTCGTAACCACATTTGCCAGAGAACACACTGTACTTGTTAACGTTATTATTTAAACGTTTTATTACTTTCTCTACAAATGCAGAACTGTTGAGGGGATGTGGGAAAAAAAACAATAGTTTAGCATTTACAGAATATTGTGTCTGAAATAGGAGATTGTGTGTACACTTTCTGTATTCTGTTAAAAGCACGGAATAGGAATTTGTGTGCACTAATGCCTATTCCGTGTGCACAGTTTATTAGGTTCTTTCCCCACGCAGGCAATCACATCATTGACAAGCCTGACCATGGACAGGGATGCACCTTTCCACATTCATTTCAATTTAGGAATGCCTTTTAAAGAAATAGGAGCCACATATGTTCTGTCTATCATATTTCTGTTTTTGATTGGGCAAAAGAGACAGACGCATTGCAAAGAATAAAAATGAGCGAACAGCATTTAAAAATAATTCTTCCATTCTTAATATAGCTGCACCGCCATAGATATAGAAACCTTGGGGAAGCAATCCAGTTCATCGTGACCAGTTGAAAGACCCAATTTTTATGATAATTTAATATAATATTTTGTGGGAAAGTCAGCCATGAACAAATCGTGTCAAAATCACGCAGATTTAGTTTAGTCTGAATCCGGCATAAGGGAGAACATGTATTGGTTGGTGTGATCACTTGCTTCTGATACATTCACACAGTCATTAACTCTTCTGTTAATTCTGCAGAGTCACACCATATCAACATTCTGTATATACTTTATAGAATGAAGTGGCCGCTAATGGCCTGATAAATGCATCTTGGTTATGCTGTTGGGTAGTAATGGCAATGCTGTTGTTCCTTATTCGTCTGGTCGGCGAACGCCCGGATGTGACGTTGTGCCATTGCTTAGTAAGACAACTTTGTGAAATAACTTTTTTTTTTTTCCTTCTACGTGGTTTGAATCCATGTCAATTAATGCTTCTTGGCATCACCAGGGAGCTCATCATTTTTATATATATATTGTGTGTGTGTGTGTGTGTGTATATATGTGTGTGTGTATATATATATATATATATATATATATGTGTGTGTGTGTATATATATATGTATATGTGTGTGTGTGTGTATATGTGTGTGTGTATATGTATATAT
>JAODLL010022111.1:0-16081 GCA_026546735.1 Forbesichthys agassizii
CAATGGCAGACAATATACAGACACACCCGGCCAACAGCTACTTATGGTGCAACAACATGCTTTCGGCAAAAGGGAAGTCAGATGCACTCACAAACACACGCAACGCACTGAAGTCCCGCTTCAAGTTCAAAGTGGCTATGCTAACAGAGGAGGTGGTTATTCTCCATGTCAGAAAACAAAGCAAAATGTTAACCTCAAGAACCAAGCTGTCACTTCAGTTCTAAGCAAAAAAATAATTAATTGAATAAATACAAATAAATAACGAAACCACGGCTTTGTTTCCAATTTTTTAGATGTAATATTGATATATTTTTTTTGTGCCAAACAAATCACTAGAGTTGGGTGGTGGTACATTGTACAACTATACATTCATATACCAACAGAAATACAATGGTAGTTTTTGTACACTCACAAAGTGGCTAGTATACGTATTAATGTTTTTGGCTTGTGAGGCAGCCATTTTGCCTTCAGCTGGCAATATGCATCAGAACCTCTGAACTGTAGTCCCAGTGGGACAGACTAGCTCTCCTTCCACACCTAGGGTTGCGATGGTAACCACATTACTGTGTTCATGTGATGCCTACCTCAGAGTTCAATCACTGTTTCTTGTTTTGTTGCTAGTAAAAGTGACTTTAAGCGGTATATCTTTTATATACACACACCTTAATAAAAAGCACTACTTTCTCGGTAAAACAGAAACTCACATTTGAATTTCACTACACTGACAGACTACACTTTAAATACAAATCTATTGCACTTGGCTCTGGTCTTTAAGAAGAGGCACGGTCTTATCCTTCAACACAAACACACACACACACGCACGCGCATACACACACACACACACACACACACACACACACAGTATGTCACTGAGGACAGCTCCGATTGAATCAATTCAGGTGTCAGTCAACATCGGCCGATGTTTACATGCAAGTGCTAATATGCTCATAATTGTAGTTTTGGGAATGGAAGATTACATCTGCCGGCTAATGTGACATTATGCAACATGAGTCAGGTGCAGTATACAAGTAGTAGGCTGTAGGTGTAGTACTCGCTGTCAAAACACAAAAGTCCTGTTAGGCTTCAGGACATTTTGACCAGCAAGATTTTAAAAAAGAAAATCCATTTTTTATCTAACAGGCAGTGTGTCTCATGAATTAATATGTCTAACATAAGATCACCTCTTAGAAACAACCATTCAGGGGCAATTTCAAGACTTGGCATTAACAAGCTGCATGCAAGAGGGGCATTAGCGGTGAACAGGGGTGACATGTTGCTTGTTCACCACACAGCCCTATCCCCCGAGTCGCTCTCTGGCTCTGCGTACGTTTGGTGTCGGGCTCAAAAAGTGTGCATGGCTTCATCAGAACAAGGCCGTAACACGACACTGTTCCGCTGAACAGCAACCGTAGCTCAAACACAACACAGCTCTGTTGCAGGGAGAACAGAACAGACCGCAGCATAGCAGACAGCACCACAGAGCAAGAGTCATGCACATCAGTACAGGGCACAACGCAAACACCATCACGGAACATTTAGCTCAGAGACGGCAAGGGAACACAGCGCTGTCAGGCCTACAGCTAGCAGCTGGGGAAATGCTCGCCCCTCCGAGTTCATGAACACAGCCGTTCCCCTCAATAACTATCTTTGAGATGCCTTTGGGCAAGGCACTTAACCCCCAGCTGCCCCAGCAAAGCTTCCTCGGTAGGCCAACATAATGCCATAGCACATATGGAGGGGGAGAGAGAGAGAGAGAGAGAGAGAGTGACTCAACGCTAAAACATCCAACAGTGGTCAGCCTCCACATACCACTGCACTATTCTAGTGTGAAAGAAAATACAGAATTAAGGGAGTCGCAAAACAGGGCTACGCACACACGCACAGAGTTCAGTCAGCTAAATAAAATAAATGTGTTTGACAACACACGTCATGTTCAGCTCACTTCAATTCAACCCCCCCCCCCCCTCTCATAATTTCCCACTGATGTTCTTAGAGATAATGCCCTCAGCTGTTGGTGCACTTGGTTTCCTGAACACAAGATTGCTTTCTATCCTTGACTTAGCTTGCAATAGCTGACTATACCCTTTAAACAAAAGGAGACTGGACTAATTGGAAGCTAATACACTTTGTTAAATTCACCAAATATCTCCTCACATTTCGTTAGCTTATTGTTCTGTGCACGCGCTTGCTGAAAAAGAAAAAATATCCGGTACTTCTACACAACCCTGGTTCTGTCAATAGAAGTGGGGAACACCGCTCAACAACAATGCCGCTTGGCTTCGCAATGCGTGTCAATGTGTGGGGTTACTGCTTGTGAGGAAGTATGTTTTGATTTTAAACTCAAGCATTTAAGAATGGCTACCCCTGCCATTAAATTACATACATGTTCTCATCACAATAGTCTATGGTTGCGTTCAGGATAGTGTAAATGTTGACTTCACGTTCAATGAACCTGAACGTCAGTGGCTTGTACGCCAGGCTACAAAACAGTGAGTTTGGGCTGTGGGTTTGACAACGGTCACATGGCTAAAAACAACAAAGCGATAATTTGCGCTACACTGCTGTAGACTGTTGCGTTTACGCTGGACAGATGCACAAGATTATGTTAGATACAATCACCTCGGTTGGTGCTGTAGAGAACAAATTATTTTTGTTTTGAAGCATTGCAGACTGATACTCACTTCAAAATTAAATTGAAGCGTGCAATACAAGTCTTACAAGGCTTACTTTTTTTTCCAGGAGCAGGATAAACCACAGGCAGTATTTTAGTACGAGTGACCCAGTTTTAAAATGTATGAGATCGATACTGTATATGGATAGATCAAATCCCTGGCTGACTAGCTAGCTGACTAAATAATTGTTTGATCAAATGCCTGAATACTTTTTGATGAGTCACACTAACTTCTTAACCTTAAACCCAACCTTAGAACTGACTCATATGAATAGTGAACAACCTAGTCTGAAACAGGAAAATCTGGAATATTTAGAATATTTAGAATATATATATATATATATATATATATATATATATATATATATTAGTGACAAATGAGCAAAACCAGTCAGTGTATAATGAAACAGGTGCATCTTTCAGTTACTTGCCAGTTAACTTATTAGAGAGACAGGTAGAGAGGAAACACATTTTCACTATGCAAGTGGGGGAAAAAAGTCCAGATGTGAAAATGGCTGTGTGTGGGGTAGAGGGTATGTTCCTATAAAATTGCCACCATTATTGTTGTGGGCTAAGAAGGCCTAGCTACAGCTAGCCTACTAAACTAACTTATGTTTCAACTTCTTCCACACTTATCTACTCCTACACACCTTACACAAATATCTAAATATTCCCCACATTCAAGAGATAGGTGCAATTCACTAACATACATTCAAAACATTTAGAGATATCTATACATTTAACCACGTTTTTCTTCCATTTAAATGAATTGAAGGCTAATTGAGCTAAGACAGCTGGAAGAAGACACTCTTCACCTGATAAACTTCAGGCACTCTGGCCAGCCCAGGCTGTTTCTCCAGAGACTTACCTAAATCCTTGACCCTGCCTACAGCAAAAACATCTCCAAGTATATAAGCAAGGGTTCAGAATGTTCCCAGACACGGTAGACAGGCCGTGGGTTAATTTGGGACCATCTTTGTCTCTTCCTAATGATCCACTCCATGATTATGTCAGTAAATAGACTACAATGTATACAACTACAATCACATGAAATAAGACAATCTCTGTAAACTAGGAATTACACAGAGCAATATTAAACACATCATATAGTACACACTATGCTGGTTTTGACTGATGTACAATGTATAACAACAGCTTTGTCAGGGTCTAGTGTTTTTGTAATATATTTTCTGTATAGGTAAACAGTTGGACCCATGGGCTGTAGATTTATTTTTTTTAAACTATATGAATTAACATGGAAATCTAAACTGCAAAATAAATGTAATCACATAAAAACATACCATAATATTTCAAACAAATACCATAAATATTATATATTTATAAATAGATTGTTATAAATACTAAAAGAAGAGGAAAGTATGCAATGGTTTATTGTATTTTACCATGTAAATATGTAAAAAAGTGTTAGAAAGTAAGAAAAAATAAAAAGGTAATAACATGGCAACGCATGTTGATCTGAATGCATGGATTATAACGTGTGCCAACATGTGACAACGTTGGGGAGGGGGGCCGAGAGAGAATTAATAATGAATGCATCATGTTTCAGAATTGATTTAGGACTAGAAGCAGATCAGTGTGAAACAGGCTAACCCATGATCTAGCCTAACACTCCCTAATGTCGTGTGGAGAGGAAAATGAAGCAGTTTCATTGGGAATAATTAAAAGAGACTCTTTCAAGCCTATTTGCCTAGCAGTTGAGCTAAAGGAAAACAGTCAGAAAGTATACATTTTATGTAAATCATGTAACGAATATCCTTTATAGCAGCGCTGCAGCTATAAAGGCAAGCCTAGCAGAGCAGTTGTGGTGTAATCACAAATTAACGGTGTGACTAGAAATATGACACTTTATTACCACAATCTGGCAAAATCGGGGCTATTTTGGGTGGGGACTGTATTGAGAGCCTGAACATCACCGTGTTTGCAACTTTTCAACCTCGCCTTTCCAATCCGATTCTTCAACTCAAATGTTAAATACAAACATTGTCTAACTGCTAGTTAGACAATAATATAAGTCACAATAACCCATTTAACAACAAGATAGTTTGGCTTTCAGACGCCAGAAGTATACTGTTTCACCTTACTACAAGTAAAGCTGCAAAACTCAGAAAGCTGGTGTATGTAGCCTGTAGCTGCGGTGTAGCAAAATGTGGCAACACTAGTCAACGAACAACAAAAGAGTACAACGGAGAAAATGATTGTCTTCAGCCCACGTTCCTGTTCAAAGTGTCCGGGCACTTTCTACAGTTGACGTAAAGTCCAAACGCATAACAAAAACGGTATTTAGACGAATACACGAATAAGTAGTCAGTGTGGGCTACTTACGTCGTATAGTCAGTTGTACTGCCTGCACTTCTCTTCTAGTTGCATTCCTTTCTCCCTTTTCAGCGTCAGATAACTAAAATTCCGATTTTAAATGCATCGCTCTGATACAAAACAACTGTTATTTCTACTCTCTTTTGTGTCGTATTTAAGTTTCAATTAAAATGTTCCTGTTGAAGTGGTATCATTCCAGTAATTATGGTGCGCACCGCAACTAACCACTTATCACATGCTGGAAGGCACCCCATGTCCGCGAACACGCTCACGCATGAGGAGGCGGGCCTTACAGTGATCGGGACACTTTGATTTGACCTCTTATCCCACCGTCTCTCCTAGCTAACGGTCGGATAAGCTGTCAATCTAAGTCAGTTTGGTTAAGTCAGTGAGGCAGAATTTCAAGTTATTCAAATGGGTAATATTGTCACAAAACGAATGATCTTGCTTATAATGTGCAAGTGTATGGTGAAATTCAGATTCAGATTCAGATAAAATTCATATTAAAACACTACCATCATTTACATGATAATAATATAGGCATAGTCTATATTTTTATATAGCCTAAGGAGGCGCTATCTTCCTTTGTATATGATAAAGAAACACGCATTATTATTCACAGTCCTTGCATGGCCACGGTTGAATTGCGTCAGGTCGTAAATTAGAGGGTTATAACGGAAGACAAGGCCACCTAGTGATAAAATAGGAAAGTACAGCTATAAAAAAATAAATAAATAAATAAATAATAAAAAACACTGTAGAATTGAAAAGGCACCCATTTGTGCCCTATGGTTATAACCAGGCGTTTGGTTTAAAGCTCTGTGTATCACAGTATTTTGCCCATTCACGCACACATTCATATACTGATAGTTATTTCTGCCGTGCGAGGTGCGACCTACAACCTTCACCCAGACCACTAGACCACTCAGCCCCCACATAACAATTAAAATAAAATAAATAAATAACACATGTCATGGGGGAAAAAAGTGATGTAATCTTATTGTCCATCTCACGTGTTCCAGCATTCATCAGGATTGTGCTTAAATCTGTCCCCTTCTTCCCTATATCTGTAACTGATACCAGACAGATATGTAATCTCCCAGGTGGAACTGGATACGGTAAAATGTAAAGCGATATCTATTGACAAAGTAGGAGCCAGGAAAAGATCCCAATTCGTCTCAGAAATATTCAGGCTGCTTCGACGCAGACCTGATAAAAGTCCTAACCTCAGAAGGTATGTTGTTGTGGTCTCGCTGGTAAGCCGAGCAGGCAGAATGGACCCAAACGCACGACAAGCGTATGGCAAGACATAGCATCGGCAATGGTCATTTTTCAATAACCCCCAATCTGTCTGACATCTAGGTAGCTCAGAGATGTGACCGTTCAACGTTGCAAGTCACTGTACATCAAGTCTATACGTGGAAGTACAGCATATACAACTATGCCCAAGTTATGTCCGCAGTGTTCAGTCTCGTGTGTTAAATGTGTGACGCTAAATGTGTAAAGTCGCTTCAAGCTTAAGAGAACGGAGGCCTGTGTCAGCGAGAGTTAGGAGGAGAGGGAGAGACCACAGAGCAGGCGTGCTGAGGCGATGATTCAGTAAATCAGAGTGAGAAGTTATGAAACACAACTACAGAGGAGGATAGAGAGAGAGAGAGAGAGAGAGAGAGAGAGAGAGAGAGGTGGATGGGCATAGAGGAGAGGAAGTGGCTGTAAATGGCTGTTGGATCGATCAAAGCAGCAGCTGTCCCTCCCCAAGGGAGGGGGAAAGCAGGATTTAGAGAGAGAGAGAGAGAGAGAGAGAGAGAGAGAGAGGCAAGGAGGTAGGGAGGATGAAAGGCCATTGAGTAGTGTATCCTGAGAGAGGCATTCTCCTGCTTATGCAGTTCTATCTGCTTAGAGCAGACAGACAGTCAGAGAGAGAGAGAGAGAGAGAGAGAGAGAGAGAGAAAGAATAAAAAGGTAACACAACAGGATGAATGAGACAGTTTCTCTTCCGGATCTTTCTTAGAGATGTTCCAATGGGGAAGAATACGGTCCTATATATATATATATATATATATATATATGTGTGTATGTATAGTTATAGTTTGTTCTGCCACCAGCATGTGGGGTCTCGGTGTGTTCTATAGCAGAGGTCAGCACTAGCTCACTTTGACTCCCAGAGACCCTGGACCCAGAGACCCTGGACCCAGAGATCCAGAGATCCAGAGACACAGAGACCCAGAGACCCTGAGATCCAGAGACACAGAGACCCAGAGACCCTGGACCCAGAGACCCAGAGATCCAGAGACCCAGAGATCCAGGTTCAGGTTATACAGTACAACACAGAGGCTGGTGTGGTTGGCCAACTTGCCCCAGCTCATGCATCTCCAGCTGGGGATGGACCCTGTGGAGGATGGGGACGACTGGATGGAGGACCAGTGGGAGAAATGGTACAGTAAGTCCACAGTTATCTCTCTGTTATTGACAGAGAGTGTGCCTTTGAACTATTCTGAGATATCCAATTGGCAAAGGCAGTGTCTGGGACAGGCACCCATTAGGGGATAAAAGCCCTAAACATGGAGGTCAGAGCAGGACAGGAACTTGTGGGGCATGCCGATAATGTTTTTTAAATGATATAAAATGACTGTAAAACATATAAAGTGACTGTTATACAGAATGGCTGAGACGACTGTGTGTCTTGTAAAAGGCAAATGGAGCTGAAGGCTGCAAATGCAAAGCTCAGCGTTTTGTGATTACTAAAATAAAGGGCAGTATTTCTCTGGCCTGTCGGTGCTTTGATATGCCAGAATCCGATAGGAACTTTCTCTCCCTTGACAAACGGGGGGCAGGGTGGTCTAGTGGTTGTGGGTTCGACACCCGGTGTTGACCTACCTGTAAACAAGATGCCTAACCCCCTACCCCCCTAACTGCTCCCGGTGGTTGGTCGCACCTTGCATGGCAGCAATCACCATCGGTGTGTGAATGGGTGAATGTGAGGCAGAATAACGGCGAAGGGCTTTGGATAAAAGCGCTGTATTTATGAAGTCCATTTACCATTACAAACCCATAACCACTTTCCTTGGGTTTACAGTATTTACATGTTCTGTGTGACCTCCAAGGTCTTCCAAGCGCATGCACTGTCCATCCAACCAACAGGAACATTTCCATTTGAGCAACCGCTTTGTCTGTAAATCCTCTTTCAAAGCAGATATATTGTTTCATATTCGTCATTTCGGATTGTGTGGCCTGTATAATATTCGCCTGAGGATTATTCAGAGCAAAGACTGAAGCTTATCTATAAAGATACTCATTGATCTTATCTTATTATCATCATTCAGATCTATCACCTATAGCTTGTGCAAGATATGCACCTGGTTGCCTAGATTGTGTGCGTGCGTGCGTGCGTGCGTGCGTGCGTGCGTGCGTGCGTGCGTGCGTGCGTGCGTGCGTGCGTGCGTGCGTGCGTGTGTGTGTGTGCAAATACTTTTCATGTCTGTATGTGTTTCAGGTTGACTCATGAATTTAGTCTGGATGAGTTTGAAGATGAAGATCTGTCTGAAGTCACTGAGATCACAGACCAGTACCAGGTAGGTCAGAGGGAGATACATAGATATCAAATACAATTTAATTTGATACTGTAATACAGGACAAAAGTCACAAAACATATTAAATGTTGAGTCAGCGCTTGTAAGCTAATACACTTTTTGTCAAATTCAGCGAATATCTCTTAACAATCCGCCAGCCGCCCGTTCTGTGTGCGCGCTGAAAAAATGATCTGGTGTTGCTATACACAGCCCTGGCTCTGTAAAAGGGAACCCAAACAAAGTGGTGCATACCGAGCCACACAACACCATCCCAGCCTTGACAACGTGTGTCCGATTTGGCGGGAGGAGCTTCTGAGGGAGCACCCTATGGCATTTAATGGAGAGGTGCTTGTGTTTTGATTTAGGACAAATATCAACAACACTTCGCTATCATTGCTGACACAATCTTTAATATCCAGCCATCCATCGTCAACCGCTTATTCATGGTCAGGTTGCGGGGGGGGGGGGGGGGAGGCCCAAGCAGAGGACCCCAAACTTCCCTTCCCCAAGCCACATTAATCAATCTTCCATGCTATATACAGTACAGTAGTACATGTCACACTGACACGCCAACCCCCACTGCCTTGTGACCTTGCGTCTCATAGTTGTATTAATTCACTGATCTTAGTGCCTCATTGGTCAGGTGGCGGGTTGGCTGGCTGAATGGTTAGCTTGGCAGCCCAGCTGGTGCCCTGAAGGCTTCTTATTCGACAGCTTGACCTGATGCATGTCGACCGGGCGAGCTTTTGTCTCCTCTACTGGCTGGGTTTACGGTTGCACGTGCAACCGTTACAATCCAATTAGCTTGCAACACAGAGGGAGAAAATAGACTCAGACGCACACAATGCTACGCGCAAACACACGCTGGAGAGAGAGAGAGAGAGAGAGAGATATGGAGGGGCGGGGGGGGACACCAACGTAAATTTGCCTGACTCAGAAAGAGCCACAGGCAGATGCAGTGGTGATGTCATACCTCACTGTGATTGGACAGCACAGATCTCCCCCCCTCTCTCTGTCTTTCTCCTTTGCTCCATTTGCCTCCACCTCCCTCTCTCCCTGCATCGCTCTCTCTCTCTCTCTCTCTCTCTCTCTCTCCCTCTCTCTCTCCCTCTCTCCCTCCCCTTTTCTCCCCTCCCTGGCTGCCAGGAAGAGGATGATGTGACATCGTGGCCGGCCAATAGCGTGGCAGTGAGAGAGGAGGGGCCGTGGGACGGGGAGGGGGCGGGGCTTAGCATGGAGATGATTGATGCTGAGGAGGGAGGAGGAGAAGAGGAGGAGGAGGAGGAGGAGGAGGCACAGGGCGAGGAGGCAAAGGGTCTGGTCCGGGCGAAGGAGCGCCTAAGCCGGCTCGACGCGACCACAGGACGGGGGGAGGAGAAACAGCAGCAGGAGGAGGTGGTGGAGGACGCAGGG
Source organism: Forbesichthys agassizii (assembly GCA_026546735.1). Lineage (NCBI taxonomy): Eukaryota > Metazoa > Chordata > Actinopteri > Percopsiformes > Amblyopsidae > Forbesichthys > Forbesichthys agassizii. The sequence goes on from JAODLL010022111.1 coordinate 9,988, forward strand.
AGGAAGGCCACCCTTTCACTTGGTGGAGGGAGACCGTCCTGCGTCGTCATGGATACACACCGGCCCAAGAGGCCCACTACACTGGCGCTGTTTCCCCATCAGCAGCCCCCGCCCCGCTCACAGGTAGGTGTGTGTGTGTGTGCGTGTGTGCGTGTGCACTTGTGATGTTCACAGTCGTGTGTGTTTGCATATATATCGTAATCTAGGCTACAGTGTGTGTGTGTGTGTGTGTGTGTGTGTGAGCATGTATGTGTGTGTGTGTGTGTGTGTGTGTGTGTGTGAGTGTGTGTTTGTTGGGAGGATCCTGTTTCTTATTTTTTTCAGAATGAGGCAGCAGAAGGCATCGCCTCACGAGTGAATTACATTAACTTACATACATACTGTGTGTGTGTGTGTGTGTGTGTGTGCGTGTGCGTGTTCTACCTTGCATGTGCTATAGCAAAGAGCCAGCCTTTTATTTTTAAAGGCAGCTAGCAACGTCCATTGAACATCAACTGAATGCTAGTGAAAGCAAGCCATCAATAGCTGTTAACATGTCGGCGTATACAGCAGTGGGGGCTGTAACTCGATACCAGTGGCATACAGTATAGTATAGGTCTGACCGACTGACACACAGCTAAGACTAATAGGCAAACAGAAATACACAGTACACTGGAGACACTAGGATAATGTACCTCTATTGTTCCAGTCAACAAATATACAACAGCAAAAACATGCTTTCTCACCTTCAGCTAATCAGATGAGTGCTATGCTAGCAACAATAACTGATGGTGGTATCAGTATAGTACAGTATGACGTGCTGTCCACCCACCCATCCATCCATCCATCCATCCATCCATCGCCAACCGTTTATCCGTGGTTGGGTCGTGGGGGCAGCAGCTCAAGCAGAGGACCCCCAGCCTCTCTGTCCTGAGCCACATTAACCAGCACTGACTGAGCGATCCCAAGGCATTCCCAGACCAATGTGGAGATAATAATAATCTCAACCCATACGTATTTCGTCTGTTGCGTCCTTTAGCAGGACAGTACTCTTACTGTTGTTTTCCAATCGCTAGGACCCATTTCTTAGTACCGTGAGCATAACAGTAACGCATGTGGGCTAAACTCTGGGTTATTTTTCATTGCTTTGGAACAAAATGCATTCAATGACTACATCTTTCAAGTTTCATGGATTCTTTTCTCATTCTGACACAACCACCACCAAAACTCTATGTCCCTACAGGCAAATTTGCACATGTTAACATGCTCTTTTCAAAACTGTTACAATTATGTTAAAAACCTAACATAGCACCAAATAGAGAAATATAGCAATTTGCTATATTTAAAAGCGATATAGTCCACATCTAAAAAATGATACGATATAGTCCACACTAGTAATTACTATTTGGAACAATTAAACTGAACATAAGCTGATTCCCAGTGTACCAGAACAGCTTCCCAGTTGTTTCATTACATTACTACAGTATATACAAAATGGGACATCTTACTGTCTATGTAACATGATAGAGCCGAGATAGATCTGTATATCTATACATACATACATACATACATACATACATACATACATACATATACTGTATATACAGTATTGTATTGGAATTATGTACTGTACTGGAATTACAGTATAGTGTACTTCAAATATACTCTATGGAAAAAATTACAGTAATTACTGTAAAACATAGTGAACACATACTGTTTAACATTTTAAATGAAGTCTGATTCATTCCAGTATCATACTGCAGTGATTTATAAACATTAGAGAGGTGTTTTGTATTGTGTTGCAAATTAACTTTAGGAATAAAGGCACTGGGTAATGCTACATGTTGTTAGTGTTGTTTAGGGAAGTGTTTTGTGTCTGACAGCATGCGTTATTAGGTAACATGTGCTGGTGTTGTGTAAGAAAAAGTTTATTTGAGACATGTGTAGTGTTGTCGTTGTTTTAGTGCATTTTGGATGTGAAATTTACTGTGGTGCCAAGATGAAAGTTGGTTTGGACAATTGTGTGAAGAGTTTAGCAAATGTGACCAAGGTATTGAGAAATGGGTCCTAGCGATTGGAAAAAACTGTAACATTGAAGGAATAGAAAAGGCTACCATCTTTTAGAGGAAGTTAAACTGTTATCCATCTATGGTACCTTCCCATAATGCATTGCGGAAGAATATGTGAGCCAGGTTCCCTACATTGCATTAACGCAATAACATTTGTTGATATACTTGAAATAAAATGTCAGGTCCTTTTCAATAAAACAATGTTTTAACTGTAGATGTATATATTCCACTCAATTATAATTAAAAATATGTTTTGTTATTGATTTAAATAGAAAAAAACAGAACATAGGCCTAGAGTAGATGCACCAATTCCCGGAAAAACTACCCATTGGTTTTCCCCTTTTGCAAACACAAATTTTTTATGTGAACATGTAAATTAAATTACATACAATTAAATTATATTACCATAATGCAATGCACTCATATTTTAAATGTAAAACAAAATCACTGGCGTTGAGTTGAAAGTGATAGTGTACTTTATCCTAGAGCCACTAGGGGTCACCAGGAATGTTATCCACAGATTACAGGTTAGATGTCAGATAAAAAAAAGCAATCACATCAAATCCAAACAAGCCTGCTAGCCATATTGTGTCATTATAGCTAATAAATATGACCCTGTTCTAGAGCATTGTGATCCTCTCTCACCCTCCAGTATGTTAGCATTAGCAAATAAAGCAATAACCTGAAACTGAAACAGTCCAGCCGTATCATCGTATTCCAGCCTCCAGTACAAAATATTTCAAATGTAATACAATATTTTGCTAACAGTGAGCATCTTTTCTCAGACAATCCACATTCCAGTTTCATCTTCCCATTTAAAAACATATGGTTCTGTTTACAGTTTGATAGTGTTCTCTGGCACTGCATGAAGGTTACTGTGTTTTCTGCATTGGGATACAGAGTCGTGATATGTGGCTGTAGCTACGCTCTGACCTTGGGTCGCTAGCAGGTATTACAAGCCAGCTGGTGACACCGCGGGGAGCAGATCAGACAGACGACCCTTACTTCTACTACTACTCGCAGTGGGTCGGCTAGTGGTGCAGTGGTTGTGATAGGTGATCAAGAACTCGCTGGTTCGAACTCCGCTAACTCTTCACCAAGTGTTGAGGTGTCCTTGAGCAAGACACCTAACCCCTAACAGCTCCCGGTGGTCAGGTGCCCCCTTCCATGGCATCACCATTGGTGTATGAATGTGTGTGTGAATGGGTGAATGACAATGGCAAAACATGTAATGTATGAAAGTGCTTATAGAAGCAGACCATTTACTACAACTGCTTCTACGCTGAATACTACTACTAGTAGTACTACTTAAAGCAATGTTATGCTAAATCAAAGTGGTTACAATAGGAGATACTCAGTGAAAGCAAATGTAAGCATATGGTTGCTCATATTATTGTAATTATATTTTGTCGTTATAATTTAACGAGGTGATATACAGCTGCAGGCGTGGCCACTGGGTGCATCACGGGTCTGGTTCTACACAGGGCTGAACTCTATTTGTTCATCTCATCTTTCAGTGTCTGTCTGGTCCGCTCTTGTTGCTCGCTCTCTCTCTCTCTCTCTCTCTCTCTCTCTCTCTCTCTCTCTTTCCTATATCTGTCTCTCCTGTTACATTATCGCTTCGCTCTCTCCTCTCTCTCTCCTCTCTCTCTCTCTCTCTCTTCCCTCCCCCCCTCCACCCCCCTTGGCTCTGGCTCCCTGTAACCATAGTAATGAAGCAGGGTGTGCAGTAGGCAGGCATCCCCAGAGGGTGAGTCAGCATCGTCACAGCGGCCTCCTCTCTGCGTGGCCTCTGTGACGCCGTACGATGTCACTTCCTGTTCTGGGAGCGCCACCGTACGCTCTCTCACCTCTTACTGGCAGTGACGCCATCAGAGCTGGGAGAGAGAGAGAGAGAGAGAGAGAGAGAGAGAGAGAGAGAGAGAGAGAGAGGGGAGGGGGAGAGTGAGTGTGATTGACATGTGATAATGTCACAGGACGATCAGGATCCCTATAGAAGGATATTGAAGAGAGAGAGAAGGAGAGACACAGCAGAGTGCAGATGCTGTATACAGTTCTAAAAATGTCGATAGATACTTGTAGTGAGGTTTTGAAATTATTTATAGGTAATGTTTTGGAGCATTTGGAGCATTGCTAGTTTAAAAAACATGATTTAAATATTAACTTGTGTTTAGATGATCTTTATATTGGTAAAATATGCATTTGTTTTCCTGTATGTTTCTGTGTTATCACTCACACAATAATGTTTTTGGGGATCAGGGATCAGAAGAACCACTTAGAGTCACTTATTGTTTGTATGCTCACTGTTCAATCTATTGATTTGAGCTATTACTGTACTTTACATCTGATGATTGATTAACCTTTAAGTGTGTCTGTCTGTCTGTCTGTCTCTGTCATAACTGTACAGAAACACTGTTCGGGGGCACTTAACAGTAAGCTGCACTTAGCATTGTTTCTGCGTCTGTAGCCTGCCTGTTAGTTGTGAGGTAAACACAAACACTACCAAACAACAAAGGCGGATTTATTGGTTCCAAGCAGCTGCTTTCACCCCGAGCTAGAATAGAACAAGGCCTCCTCTGTGTGTGTGTGTGTGTGTCTACAGCATTCATTCTTAAACCTCTCCACCCACCACTGTTCACCCAGGACACTATCAACAACAACTCCCTGGGAAAGAAAGACAGCTGGAAAAACTCGCAGCCGTCATCCCCCCACATTACAGGTGCGTTTACTCTAACCTGGGTGCCAAACAGGAGCCAGCTACATCTGTCGATGGAGTATATGACTGAAACTGCTTGGAGTAAACAGTCAGATAGCTACAGCACAATGAAAGTTAGCTAAAGGGGGATTTATTAGATGCTAAAGGGTGATGCTAATGTGGATAGCTACACTTTTAGCACTGCAAACAATGCATTTATTGTATGGTTTTGATCACATGCTGAATGTATATTAATATGTCCTTTTTGAGTTTATTTCCCCAGATGTATTATTGCTTCATTAAGAAAGGGTTAACTGCTTACTGTAATGTTCTAATCCTTCTCTCAACTGCTAGCCTAAGCACCTTGTTATCTGTGTGTGTGTGTGTGTACGCATGTGTGTTTGTGTGTGGGTGTGTGTATGTGTGTGTGTGTGTTTTATTTGTGCGTGTGTGTGCATGTGTGTGTGCATTTTATTTGTGCGTGTGTGTGCATGTGTGTGTGTGTGCGTGTTTTATTTGTGCATGTGTGTGTGTGTGCGTGTGTGTGTGTGTGTTTTATTTGTGCGTGTGTGTGCGTGTTTTATTTGTGCGTGTGTGTGCGTGTGTGTGTGTGTGTGTGTGTGTGTGTGTGTTAAGGCGATCCACCTCCAGACCAGGAGGACAAAGTCCAGCCGGGCAAGCGACGGCCTGCCCCCAAACCCCCCCGGGCCAACAGCAGCACGGAGGGAAAGACCACCAGCGCACCCCTTCACACCGGCCCTGACGCGCACGCACCACCGAACGGAACGCTGCCGCCCAGCACGGCGCCCGGGCAACACGCCAACGCTCCCCGGGGTCAGCAGAGGGGCGGCCTGGGAAGGGGGAGGGGGAGGGGAGGAGGCGGGGGCAGAGGCGTCATCGTAGCGACCACCCGGGGGGACACCGGGGAGGGGAGGGGCGGGGGGGAGGGGGTTAAGGCTGAGCGGAGGGGAGGGAGGCTGTGCGAGGGGAGAGACCGCTCGGCGCCGCAGAACCCCAGAGACCGGGGACCAGGGCAACGGTTCCCCCGAGTGGAGGACATCAAAGAAGCGGGCGGGACCAGAGGGGGCGCTAGAGGACGGGGACGAGGCAAAATGAACTCTTTCCACGACCAGACCATTTGTCTGACAGCCATGGTGGTCCCACGCACACCGGTAGCACCGCGGAAACAAGACAAGTCACAGGTGAGACCAGACAAGACACTAGGCAAGCAGGACAAGTCACAAGTCAAGCAGGACAAGGCACAAGGCAAGTTGGACAACAAGACACAAGACAAGACCTGGCTGAAGCAGGACAATGCACAAGTTAAGCAGGACAAGATGCAGGACAAGAC
>JAODLL010022121.1:0-25592 GCA_026546735.1 Forbesichthys agassizii
CCCCCCCCCCCCCATCAGTTCTGAGACGTGAGGGGAGAGTGTGACTGAACCGGGAACTGCTGCATGACAACGATGCTGGCTGCAGCTATGGTGGGTTTCTATTGTGGCGGAGAACACACCCTGCATAATCAAGTGACGGTGAGTAACAGGCGATTACAAAGCGCTCATTTCAGATGTAATACCCCTTTTCTCTCCTTTTGTTTTCCAAAGCAGTTTTTTCGTTTAATGTATTTAAGTAAATGTTGATCGGTTTTTAATAAGACAGGCCAGTTTTCCCTGGAATAATACAATACATTTTTCTTAACAATATTTGTAGATATACAGTACAGTATTTATGTGCTGTTGACAAATATAAGATACGATGAAAGTGGTGTAATTCTAGTGGGAGTTTGTATTTAATTAATGTATGTTGGATTTCTTAGACTGTGTGTGTGTGTGTGTGTGTGTGTGTGGGTGCATGTGTGTGTGTGGGTGTGCGTGTGTGTGTATACACACATGACTGTTTCATAGCGCTTAGAGCTATGTGAGAACATATTTATCTCAGCATCTCCATGGATATGTTCATTGCCGGTCCAGGGTTGCAGGGTATTTTCAAATCGGAGGAGGTTTCTGTCTCCCCGCCTGCGTTCAAATGAATGCAGCTAATGAGACTTCTAAAAGGCCTGTTAGTGGAAGACTCTGGCCACTGTGATCCTGGTGTTTAGCGCTCTCTCACCAGCACACTGCGATTTTGCCCCGATTTGCAGGAACGTATAATTATAAACCATGAGAGCTATTCTCTCGTTATCACTGACCTTTGTGTCGACCCCATTCTCTCTTCCTCAGCCATAAACTTTATGTGCTCTAATTGCCTTACCTTACCTTAAAAGGGTTAGAAAACTACCCAAAAATGACAAGAGAACCCTCATGTGTACTGGAGTTTGTGTTTTTAACAGTGGTCCGATGTGCTCAAATGGACAAAATATACTTAATATTTATTGGTAAATATGTATAGTTCTAACAAGAAAATTATGAGTAATTTTCACAACTGAAAACAATAGTTCCCCCCCCCCGCGCACGCACACACACACATACACAGTGGGTTCCCCGCTAGCATACACCCATGATTGCTTATCAAAAAATTGCATTTCAAGTCACATGGGGGCACTAGGACCCAGAGGGGACGAGAGTGTACTTACGTTTGACAGGCCTTTCAAGTGTAGATGTGGAGGATGTGAGGCACGGAGATGATTTTGTTGCTTTTTGTCGTACAGTAGCTGTTATTAGGTTTATACGGTTTGTTGCTTGACATGTGTGAAGGCATAGTACAGAAAGCACATGTATCATAATGTTATTGTAGTCTGTTTAATGTATTGTCACTGCTTGATTTTTGATGTTGTTTTTCTTTTGGATGTATACATGTGAAATGGTGTAAAAAATTGAACAAACCCATAATTAATGGTGTCATAGCTGGAAGGAGGTGTCATAATAAGGTAAACACAGGTTGACCTGTGTTTACCCTATTGTGACACCTCCTTCCAGCGTCCAGAATAATTTGCCTTTTTTGTCTCACCTTTATTTATCATTTATATAATAATAACAATAATAACCACATCATTAAATGTTATTTATCTAACACATTTATATGTAAAAACGTCACATGTAAAGCTACAAAGCCTGTCCTGCAAGATAAATTGTATCTCACCCTAACAAGAACTGCATTCCTAATAGAATTTAGTCAGAATGTATATGGTTTAGATATTTCTGTCAAAAGATAGATTTTTCTGGTAATTTTTATTTTGAGGAATTTGGAAAAAGCCAGGTACTGTAGATACATTCAGAGACCTCTGCGGGTATAGTTCTTGTTCAGGGACAATGTAAGAGGGCACTCATATGTTAGTGTGTAGGTAGGTAGGTAGGTAGGTAGGTAGGTAGGTAGGTAGGTAGATAGATAGATAGATAGATAGATAGATAGATAGTGTGTTACACTATGATTTATTATTATTTCTCCCTCTCCCTTCCCACACACACACACACACACCAATCTCAACACCATGCAGCAGGTGTCACCACAACCAAAAATCCCTCAAAAGAGTTTTTACTGAAAACCCAGAGAAAACATTGTTTTATATCTAAAGTACACACTAACATCAAAGATGGTCTTGCCTGCCAATATGAGTCTAAAAGAACACATTCATTTTAGATTGTGAGGGTTCACGGGGCCTGTCAAATACGCACTGCTCACACACACAATGTCACTCTCACCTTTCTCACTGACCAACACACACATGATGTAAACACGTGCGCGCACACACATACATACCCACATTAGGAGATTTAATGTATTAGTTGGAAAAGCTATCGTGAAATGGGAACAACGCTATTTTTTTAAAACGGTCTCTGAAGTCATCTTATTGTTTTTCTCATTCGCTTTGATACATTTATTAACTTATTCTTAACATATGTAAACTAAAATAGTTAGTACATTTCTTGAAACAAACAGCATCACACAATGGATTACCTGCGGAAGCCAATAACTTGCTAAAACTATTAGTTTATCTATAAAACGTAAATATGTAATGAACATGTCATTGCTATCATGATCATCAGAATCGTGATGTCATTTTTGTTTTCTTACAAACAAAACAGCCATGATGTCAATACTGTGTTAGTATTTTATAATGTTAAGGTTACGGTTGGTTAAGGTTATGATGACAATGACGGTTCACAAGGCTGCCGTTTTTATGTATGACGTATACTGTAGATAGCACAATGGTATTTGGAGATTGATGGCAATAGATTGGACAAAATGCACGTGTGGTTTTATGCACTGTACAGTTTATACTATCATTTGTTGACCATGTCATTGTTGGGGGAAAAGGAGGAAATAATATTGTTTTACAACGCAGAACATACAAACGTAAACATAGGAAACACCCCAGAACTGTCCGTGCAGCACTGTCTGTTTGCTATTTGAAGATTCATGAGATGCACCTTGAGATATTTTAGATTAGTTGATGTTCCACAATCCCCTCCATAGTTAAAAGTCAGGACTCACCCGAGAGCATAGATAATAACCATGGATAGTTATCCATGCTACACACCACATAAATGTTGCCACAGCAACCTCTCCTCAGTTTTACCTAATTTTTGACATTTGAGCACATGAATTATAGACAACTAAGGTAGTAATAAACTACATTACCTGTAACAAAATAATTGTTTTCCCATCTTGTTTGATAAGCGTTTGACGAGTTTGAAAAGTGTATGTGTATTATGTGTACCTGCATTGCAACGTATGTAAAATATTGTAGGAATGACATGCAATCATGGCTTCAAACAGCCATGTGGAAACACACAATGCAGGCTACTGCAACACAATTGTCTTGATTCACCAAGCATAAGCCTGGCACTGACCGATCTTTTGCATATTCAACAGCAGAGGATCGATACATTATCCAGGAATAGGGTCTCCGGTGCTCGGATTAATTTACAGAGGTTGGCCTCTGACTTGAGTTTTAGTGAAGCCAACATAATCTGCCTGCAGATGGGACAAAGAGGGACGTAAACCAAATGACCTCTTTTAATACCCCTCATCAAAGCCTGCCGGAAGGATCAAAGGGGGCAGGAACAAGCAGGATCTCTTAGGCCGACCTTAAAGGAAGACGTTTAGTGTCGCCTATTTTGTGACAAAGGTCAGTTTGTTATTGATCTGGCCACTGTTACTGAGGTTCAGCAACATTTAATTCCCTGCAATGTTAGGGTGTCGTGAAGATAATTATATTGGTTTATTCATTCATTTATTCATGAAGGGGGCCAACTTTATGGATATAAAACAAAATCAATGTATGTTTGTTTACCTGCAAGCCCCCCCTCCCCCCAAAAAAATCCGTAGTTAATATATCATATTCATATAAAAAAAATTATGTGTTGCTTTTTTTTTTAGATAAAATAATCCAAAATTATATATATATATATATATATATATATATATTTCATATACTGTATATTTAGGCAATCACCATCTTTTTAATATCTTCTTGACCCACGGTTTTATAACTCACTATAGAACATATCATGTCATGACCTCGTATGAAAGGCTGCATAGAACAGTTATCAACAGCATGTCATCTGTGTGGGACTGCAGAGCTCAAAAATTGTGCTGTTTGGAGTGTCTGAGGCAAAAGGTTGCAACCAACTTATTATAAATATTATAATGAAAATATATTCTAGCCCTGACAGGAGAGAGCACTACATAACCCAGAAGAACTTAAATGAAATAAAACCATGTGTATGTAGGCTTTTGGGGAACCATACAGTGTTGTAATTGCAATGCACCATGAACCTGCATCCCATCAGGCTTTCAATGTGTATTTTAAAGGCGCTCCAATTTCCTCCCCAACTCACTGTTTCTTGTTCTCAGAAAGTGCATGAAACTGTGCAGGCGTAGCGCTATAGCAGAAAGAGTAGAGAAAAGTTTGAGCACCAAAACAACAATATTATTAATGCTGGTTTTAAAAACATGGGTAATTACACACACAAACGGTGTGTCCTTTTACAGGACACGCCGTTTGTGTCCTTTGTACAGTTTGTACAATTAGGAGCCGGGCTCCTAATTGTACAAACATTGATTTGTACTAATCCCATAAAGACAATAAAAATCCATTGCAGTGACAAGGAGACTAATTCTATATAAGAATATTTGGTGTTCTTTTAAATTGGACTCCAACCCTACGCCTGCCTCACCCAATAAACAATTAGATACACTAAATGACCTGTGGGTGTTACATCCACCTCGGGATTCCACTGTATACCCCAGTACTCCACAACATGTCAAGTCATCAATGATCTAGGGATTGGGCCCTGCTGGTTATCTGAAGCCACAGATGACAGATACAGCGGGCAGAAGGATGAGAGTGGGATATTTTTGTAGTCTCTGATCCGGTGAGGTAGATGATGGATGGACTAATACTTGCTTGCGTCTTTCTCCACCTCTGGCTCTGGTTTTATTGAGGTGTTTAGATTCACTTATCTCCCTGACCCTGGGTTATCTATCTCTCTCTCTCTCTCTCTCTCTCTCTCTCTCTCTCTCTCTCTTTCTCTCCCCCCTTCACTGATAAAGCCACCTCCAAGAAAGCCTTATGGTGCTCTTAAACAGAAGAGTTCACATTCTGTCTTTATCTGTGCTCCAGGCAGAAGCTAGAACATCAAGACCAAACAACTGTTGCCGTATGTCTTTATTTTATGAGGAATGCACAGACGTTAAAGTTCAGTTAATTGATTTGTGACCACTAGAGTGTGTAATATGTAAATAACGAATGGGAATCACAGGCCACACCCCAGTCCCTCTGCCTCTCCTAAAAAAATGAATGTATGTGAGTTTGAGGCCTTTAATATCCTTGAATGCTATATTTACTCTCTCTGACAGATAGGTTTTTAAAATTCTGGTTAACTTATCAATTTGCTCTTGTGCTCTTAAGTCAATTGCTTGAATTGAGCACAAGAGGTTAGAAGAACATCAAAAATAGAAAGAAATAAACTGTCCTTTAAAGGTGAGGTAAACAATTATAAAACATTACACTTTTCACGGTTCACTAGCGGTAATCGGTAATAATCGGTAACAAAAGTCATAAACATTCATTATTAGTTATGACAGGTGTCTTGTCATGGTTATGGCGATGTTATGTAAGTCTTAATGGACAAACTTCAAATAAAGTGTTACCAAATAATCTGGTTTACTACACTATGCTGTATCTGCAAATAAGAACACAAACAAAAGGATGTTCCAGTTCAATACACACTATGTTCAATATCTAGGTAATTTATGTTGACTTCAAATATCAACAATTAGTTATCCTGCTTCACTTCTTTTACATTTAAATGTGATGCATTTATATACATTTACTCTAGTTTCCTCCTGTTTTCATCAAATGTCATATATAGCAAAAAGATCATCTGAAATAACCATAAATGAAGCATAAATTACAAGCTTCTCAAATGTTTTCAAAATAAAGGGCACCAAACAGCTTAAAACCTCAAAGATTTTTAGCAATAATGGAGCGCAACCAAGTAAGCAGCAATACCTCTGAATGGGTTTGAACATCTGTGTTTGATGATAGTCAATATTTTGCCAGTTGTCCTTGTCTTGTGGTATCAGTACAAACACACAAAGGGTAGAGATTATGGTGTCAATTGGGTTCCATTTGATTGGAGTTTATCCATTTTGCCAAGCTGTATTTATACACATGGTGTAATCTCACTGACTGGCATCAGTGAGTTGCCACCCAACATAATGATTGGCACTAACTCCTCAACCTCTGGAATTTTTGTCTTTATGTATTTGGTTGGGTTGTTTTTATTCATTAATGTATTCATTACAATCTTTTTATATCTGCTCACTTTCCATGGATGTGATGTGGCTATCGTAAATCTTTCAGAAATGTAGCAGAGAAATTTAGGAATTATGTAAGATTTTGCACTGATGAAACTGCAGTAATTTATCTACTTTTCACTGAGTTATCACTATTTTTTAATTTTACTACATTATATGCTGCTGTAACCAGACACACCAGATATCTCTGTCTGTTAAAACACGTCCATCTGGGGAGCCGTCCATTGAAATGGATTCAAGAGGGCAGGCACTTTCAAAAAACACTTTGCATGTGATTGGACGAATCTGTGAACCAGCAGTTTGTTGTTATCCACACCTTGCAGCAGAAAACATATTTTCCATTGAGAAAAGCTATTGCTCTTCTATAAAATTCGAGTAAAACCAATGCTATATTGGTGTTTTCGACTCGAGTTGTTTAAACTAGCTAAACTACGATGCTGATTGGCAACACACTAGGTTTACCGGCCTGAATCAAATCGGTTTCCAAGCTCTCCAGACTGATTCTCACGGCGAAGTGAAACTGAAAGCTTGTGAGATCAGGATGGTCTCACGAGGTTAATGCTGCTATACAAATCTGTGTTACCTATAAAGTATAGGTTTAACAAAACGTATAACTGGAATTTCCACTACATGCATAAATCAATCAAACCAATTATTTCAACACTGGATTGTCACCCTCTGAGTGACATTTGTCTTGGAATCCATGTTGGGAAGTTCAGGGAAAGTTTGCCCAACAATTGGCAAGGATAACACTTTACCAGGATAAGAGAGCGACACCCTGATGTCACTTGCCCAGGTCACTTTAGATGTCGTGGCTCATATTCCTCAGATGGGGGATGTTTCAAGGGATGCCCCAGGGCTATGGTGCCTCAAAGAACTCCAAAATATATCCTTGACCATCTCAAGGGCGACTCTTGGCACCTCCTCTTCAAAGACACATTCAAACAATGAACAATTACATTCCCTACAATAGTTTGCTAGCAGCGTCTACAAAAGCTTAAAATATTTTGGATTGTTTTGCTATATACTCTCACGTTAGAAACCAGATAACCAACAACCTTACTGGCTATGTCACTTGTTTTATTAAGAATATACAATCAAAATAATTTGGAAGCCTGAGTTAATGTTGAATGCATTTAGTTATTTCTATATACTTTGGAAGAAGCCCCTTGTTTTCAAATATTATATAATTAATGATCCTACATATGATGTTTCAAATACTAACATAACAGCGAACAACTAATGTCTATGTAAAGACCATATAGTTCTATATACAGACATACTGGAGCAAATGCATCTGAGCAGAGAATGACGTCATACTCCTTCTGTGGTTATAATCCAAGCTTCTATGTCCTGCCAGTACAACCTCACGTGAATGATGCGTGCGTGTGTGTGCGCTGGGTTGGTATTCTCAAAGCATCATAAGGCTGAAAGTAGTTCCTAACTTGCTGATTTAGCAGAAATTCCTAAAAAATAATGGCCTTGTCAGTCTTTAATTTAGGACTGCTAAATATTTTGAGAGTATTTCACAAAGTGTTTTAGCTCTAAAACTAGCTGCTAAATATGTGAAAAGTTAGGAGTCCTCTTGACTATCCATAAGTCACTAAGAGCAACTCCTAAATGGCTGCTGCAGGGTCAGTGTCTGAGAGCCCAAGGACACTGTCCACCACTGAGGCAATACGTGGTAGAGCCTTGGATGCTGAGCCCCCCCTAATAAATACAATACATATTATTTATAATAGATTAGACTGCAACGAGAGGTTAATTTCTGTATAAATACAAGTATGTTATTTTTGTGTAATGTAGACTAAATGCATTGAATAACAAAATATAACATTGTGGTATAGCATATTTGAACATATTTGTGCTAATGTCCTGCTACCTATGGAACTTGGACGTTAGTTGAATTCTGCAATAACTGTCCTGGCCCGAGCCTGCAAATACCACCAGAGATTATCACACTCATTGGTCATTCTGACAAGACCGGTTCTAGGACCCTCTGACAGGTGAGCATACCATGGGGGCAGGCATGGATGTTAGTTGTGCTACCAGCCAATCATTGTTCATGAAACATGGAATTAACAATAGCAATGGGGTGAACCCCATCCTTTCTCTTAGCTTAAAAGTTCTCCAAAGAGGTAACTTTTAGTTAGGAATTTTTAGTGTGATATAGAAGTATTCTTAGCAGTAAGATAAAATGCTATTTTTAATACGTGCGGGGCCCATGGTGCTTCTAGTGCAAGACAAAATCATATATTGATACTTTAAATGTGTGTTTTTTTTGTTTATTTATATTTTTTCTTAAAATGTATTTTTGTATTCAGCATACCCTGTTCAGTATTGCATAACCTTAAAGTATTTATTTACATTATACCTTTACTGTCAGAATGAATAAATGAGGTACATACACACACACACACACGCACACACGCACACACGCACACGCACACGCACACACACACACACACACACACACAATAGCATGCATAAACAAAAAACAGGAGCTCGGACTATAACACACACTGAGGGACTGTGATGTCATTCTCTGCTCAGGCCACAATTACGCCACTATCTTTTCCCAGAAAATAGCTTCGCTATAATAATATTAATAATAATCAATATAATTAGTATAATAAAATATAATATAGTATAAAGCACCTTTAAATTACGATGTGAATGTGACACAACTTCTCCTTTAAACCACCATTTAGCCGCCTCCACCCAATGCCGGAAACTTCCAGCTCCAAATTCATCATGAGTTGAAGGACAACGGCAGATGAAACACTAAGTTTCCCATCTGCTCGCCTGCCTCTCCCACTCTCTACCCCCCCCCCCCTTCTTCCCATCTGACTTGCCCTCCCTCCCCTGGTAAGGTTGTGGCGACCTGCGCATTACAAGTAGTGGGCTGATGATTACATCGTTGGACTGAGAGCGATGCTCGTGGTGCCGTGATCCCAACAGTAATCAATATCGCTGGCCAGCCCCACCCCCCATCGCCCTGGACCCCACTCTCCCTGTCCCAACCCCCCTACCGCATGTAAAATATCCTTGGGCAACACTTTACCCACACTTTAATTATTCTCTCAAAGTCATCACAGGCTGGAACCAATACCGGACTGCCGCGCACTACAAATGAATTTGTCTGTTTAGTTTAGGACATCCATGATGCTGTTAGATGTGTTCTACAGTTTATGTCAACGTGTAATATAAATTATTTTTGCTTTAATTCATTTATACATACTTTTTATAGTGTTCATGCTTCTAACACGTCTAATTCAAAATATGTTTTTTGGTTTCTTGGCCAGTTTGTCCAGAAAAATGTATATATAAATGAATATTGCTGAAAGGAAGGCGAAAAATCTGCATCACAGTTTCCAGCCGTATCACATAATGGACTGAGGGGATGATGATGATGTATTTGAAAAGCCTTTTTTAGACCCGAAACATAAGAAGTGATGATGGAGGAGGTGGAGGTTAAATTTAGATGACTGCCTATACATATTTTATCTCTGCTCATCATGTAAAGTCAAGTTAGTGAGAGGTCAGCCGTCCACCGCCCAGACAACTTTCCCATTGCAAATTTTACACTTGGGTTAAACTTTACCCACATGTTACATTAAAAGGGATCTTAAATCACAAACGGTTTCTTTATGAAAACATAACTTAAGAACACATAACACATTTACATATATTTCAACAATGCACCTGTACAAATTGTTCAGAGAATCAACAATTTCCATATGAAACTTGCAAGGTCGCCATTTTTTCTTTTTGCACAACTGCATCTACGCCACTAGGTGCCAGTAGGCCTATAAAGTCTAAGCTGCTCTGTTTATATGAGTAAATGTTTATTGGATGTTAATATAATGACTGCAAGTCAGGTTTATCTATATAGCCCTACATTAGCATCTCAAAGGGCTGCACATGCCCACATGGTAACAAACAATAGCACCTTCACCTGTACTTGTGTTATTTCTTTAAAAAGATCCTGTC
The DNA here is from genome assembly GCA_026546735.1 of Forbesichthys agassizii. NCBI lineage: Eukaryota > Metazoa > Chordata > Actinopteri > Percopsiformes > Amblyopsidae > Forbesichthys > Forbesichthys agassizii. The sequence continues at coordinate 10,364 of JAODLL010022121.1, forward strand.
CCTTTTGAACAGCTGCTTAGTTTATCAGCATTTGACCTAGTGTAAGAAGTAGTGTCACTTAAACAGAGGTCTTCAACGGACCAGGTGATAGAAACATGGCACAGGGCTATATGGTATGAAATATTTAGTTGCCGAGCCAACAGTAATGTGTTTGGCGGCCTATAATGCATATACTGTATATCTTTATTGCACAGGTTGTATTTATTATTTATGTTGATGTGCATATTCTGACATTTCAATTTTTGGAAGAAAATATGTTTGGGATTAAATAATGTGGAGGACCTCCTTGCAGTCTGAGGGCCCAGGTCCCCTGTTAAAGACCTCTGCACTTAAACATTCACAGATACAACGTATTGATGATCTTATAGTTGATCTGTTGTTCCCAGCAGCCAAGACATATAGTACTTTTGGTGCAACATACACGTGTGCCGAGCAGAATAGTCTGCAATTCGATTTAATTATCATTAATAATATTGTATTGCCAAATCCTATTCTTTCTTGGGATCTGGAAATTTCTGTCAGTGTTCTGTGTACTCAATGCCCTATCTAAATACAAATTTCTTTTCTTCCAAACTTTATTTATGTTGATGCTGTTATTGATTGTGCACACAGGAAAATTATGTCTCAAGGCTTCAATGCCAGTAGGCGGCCCAGGACATTAATCAGGAAATCAATTGTGCTGTCGATTCGCCTGGGTGTGTTGGGAAATGCATTGCAATCTGAAGACTCAGTTGGAGTCGAGTGACAAGCTCAGAGTCTGTAAATGAGCTTCCATACCTGTATGTGTTAATAGTCATCAACACAATATGCAACATGGTGTTATTCACCCCAACACACTTTAAAATGAAATCTATTCATTTTCTTATATTGATTGAAGCTGCTGACCACGTCTGTGTGATATAATTATGTGCAACCACTTGGTTGCTAAGAATTTCAATGTATGTGAGTACAGAAGTTGAAGCAGTGGCATCACATCAACACACAGAACAAATGTGGTTGGAATATTGATTAGCAGAACAACAATGTCACTGTTCTCAAGGCAAGGTGGGGGTTCTCCTTTTCGCTCGCCCATCACAGGGCTCTTTGACATGTTATGACTCACTGGTGTCTCCTATTCCATCTGTCAATCCATCTCTGCTGCAGTTTCTCCCCTGCCAGGTTTTCTCTGTCGGTATTGCATCGCCAGATATGTTAACAATCCGTTGACGGTCCAGTGTTCACCTTGTTAGAGATTTCTTTATAGTAATTAAAGACTGGGAAACAATATATATTTCTGTTGTTCTCACAGCAGTTCAATCCTTCAATTTATTTTGACACATCTGACTGGTGACTGACTTTTCAGTAGCTGCGCAACAGTTTGAAAACTCATAGCAATGCCACGCTATTATCATTGTGTTTCTTCTTGGCTTCCACTTGGACACAAGTTTCCCCCGGAGACAAACGCCGTACTCACTTTCCATCTTTGAAAATGTCCTTGTTAGGATGAAGTGTGTGCACCAAAGGAATCTTCAGCAAAAAAAAAGTTTGATTGCACTAAATCTGTCAGGGAGGATCATTATCTCTCGAAAGTTTCACACAGCGAGCACCTGGGAAATTGTCAAGAACCGCCTTGTTATGGATGCAAATGAACCCCTTTGAACCTCTATTTTATGTATGTATGTGTTTATAGCTGTCAATCACCATAAAGATTCAAGTATCTTGCAAATAGTGCACCAATTTTCTTCTCACCTTCTTTTTTCCCCCCGTTGTTTAGATATTGGATTGCAGAAGAAACATTCAACTGTGTGTCATTGAGTAATGATTATGAGAATTCTCATCTCCCATTCCCTCTATCTCATAGACCATAGCAATATGGCAACCAATTTCCTCTAAGTTGATTGGAAGCGTTAATGTATATAACAAACCGTAAGCTGCAGCCTTTTCCAATGTGAGTTTGAGGACTTGTAATGGTAAAGGAGTAGGCATGACTTGGAAATAGCAAAGACGTTTTTGTGAGAAGTAAGAGAAGGATTACAGCAGGTCAGCATGGTGAATTGTTACTACGACACATTCTTTGGATCATACAGCATCTTTCCTAATAAGCAATTATATATTATCTTTGTAAAAACGAACATTGGATATGTACATTCACAGCTGAGGAAAATGTAGAACGTTTTACAGTTATTTCCCACATACAGTATATTAGTTGATCTCGTGTTTGTCTCTTTCCTTGTGGGTATACAACAGTTCCCCCCAGAATATAACAAGTTCAACATCATACTGGGCCAAACATTTCACCTAAGTTGTAGACTGACAGCTTTTGTTTGCGCACAAATCGCTAGGGACTGATTTCACAAACCTCTCTCTTTTCATACAGTCATTTATCAACTGGCTTCTAGCTGAAGCATCCTTTTCTGAATCAAACTGACAAATGAACGAAGCGTCTGTGTGGTTTGGTTGATGTGTGGGAAATGGGTGCAACAAAACCTCCCTAACATTTTGATTGTGCCATATTTAGAGCAGAAGAGGAGTTTGGTTTGATTGCTACATACAGTACATTCGTTTTTGGCAGTTATTCAACTGGTGATTTCACGTGTGTAAATATACAGTATACATACATGTCATTTAAATGTTAGGTATGCTCATTTTCCTAAATTCATTCTGAGGTAACAGGGAATATGTAATACCACAAATAGATGTCCCATGGCACTCTGTGTGTACAGCATATCTTCAATCTATAGGAGATTTGCAGGATGGTCACCAAAAACCATGTGAAGCAAGAGCTCTAAACCTTTTGTCTTCAGGTGGTTAAATTACTTAGCAGCATCTTATTAGGGTGAAACTATCTGCTGTGTCCAGAGAAAGGACAGAAGAATAAATATCTTGAATGGCTAAGAATTGTCTTGTGTGCATTTCCCTTTGTTTTATTCATCAGTGCCAATTAGGTTCAAGTCAAGGGTAAACATTTACCAAAGCTCCCCGAACGACTCTCCATGCATGTACTGAATAATATTGAACGATTGCCATGTTTTCTGATCCTTCTGAATAACAAAGACGGTGAGTGGATCATTGTTGTGTCAATATACTGTGTCCTGAACAACTCCCCCTTGACATGTGACTCACAAGTCAGTGCTGTTGGTTAGTGCAGGCAAATACCGAGTGGGCCACAGGTAATTACAAACGGCGTGTACTCATTTTGAAATGGAAATTATTCTACACATCATAAGTTTGATCATATATTTGTCTATGGTAATGGAGTTGAATTTCTTCAGGAATGTTCTTCATTAAAGGTCTCACTGGATTCCCACTGAAAAATCACAGATTTGTTTATTTATCCACCACATGAACAGAACGCATATTGTCGGCGTACCATCAAAATATTTTTATGTCTACTCAATTTTCAAGATTGTTTTTGCCAAAGGACTGTTTACATTCGTTTTGTCGAGCAATCTATCAAACCCAGCATATTCTTGAAACATTACTCACAGCTTGGTGCAGATCTATGACAGCTTTATTTGTATTCCACTGAATATAGAATTGAGATTTTGCCTTCTAGGGGCAGACTAATCAATATGTCAAGAAAAATGTGTAAGGACAATGTCAGCTAACCTCTGCACCAACAGGTCTAGTTCCCTCAGCTTTAAAGGTTAACAGAGTAAATGTACACTACTCTATGAAATGAACACGAGGTGTTTCGTTTTTTGAATAATCAACTGTTCACTATGTCGGGAACGCACTTCCACTGCATTCGACGTGCCACCACGGTCACATCATTCGCTAAGCTCTTCAAAACTCACCTCTTCAAGGTTGCTTATGTAGTTTGACCCTTTGTTCCAGTCTCACCTGACTTTTATTACATTTTTTATATATTTCTCAGATCAAATGTGTATTACTATAATATGTTATGTATATGTATATTTCAGCCACCTGTCTGTTTTATTTTATTTTGTTTATTTTGTATATATTTCTCAGATATGTCTCAAATGTTTATTACTATAGTGTGTATTTTTCAGCCAACTGTTTTATATCTATGCATTTGCAATGTAAGATGAACTTGAGTGTCTAGAAAGGCACCCCAAATAAGATTTATTATTATTATTATTATTATTATTATTATTATTATTATTATTGTAATTTTCCAGACACCCTGATTGTCTCTCAAGCTGCAATAACTTGCCTTCCCCTTGTGCCAACTTTAGTATCCTATACACTAGGTTTTGCAGATCAACAGCTAACAGTTAGCAGAGATTAGCTAAAATCAAGTAGGCTAAACAATACTGTACAGTGTGCTTTATTGGTTGTAAGGAAGGTTGTGGCAAAATAGCCTACTTGTTCCTAATAGAATGGAATCATATTTAGCCGCGTGCACACCATAGATTCTGGAGTGCTCTCCTCAATAATATATGGCGCACACACACACACATGTATAGCATTAACTAAAATGGATAGGTTTTTGAAAATGATGTTAGTTACTTGGTGTTTGGTGGGTCTAAATAGATTAGTCCTCTCTAGGTGGGTCCTGGCACAAAAAGTTTGAGAACCCCTGCTTTTGGTCACTTCATACCAATATGAACTTAACATGTATTGAAAACTAAAATAATTATATAGCCTATTCTATGATTGATTAATAAATAAATGACTCTGCAAACTTTGAATGGGGCCCACCATTGTCAACAATGGAAAGTATCCTGTACTTTCTCCTTGGTTAAGCAGTTCAATGATGCCTAAAAATGATGTTTAAAGAGGCAAGATATGAAATAAAAGTTGTATATGCAGGAAAGAGAGAGGGCTAGACAGATCGAGTGCATCGGACGTAGGTACAGTGTGCAGTAGTAAATCAAGAGGCTTAGCTCTACTTTAAGCTTGGTCTTTTCACTGGAAAGTGTTTGTGTCCAAAGATCATAGGTTGCTGTGTGGTGTCTCATACTTTACTGCTAAGACTGACTCCAGCTTCATTAGCATATAGTGGTTCCTGCTGGCCATTCACCAACTGGTCAGCATCCAACAGTTATGGTGGGTGTGACCACCCATGTCTGCTTACGCATCCACCAAGGTCACGCTTCAGTGTTACAATATGAATTTAATCAAAGGAGAACAAAAGGAAACACACAATCTCCAACACTGTTAAGGCCAGGGGTTCACAAAACATTTCACTGATAGTGTGAATTGCATTGAATAAAAGCAGCCACTTGTGTTTCAATAAAGTATTGTGTTTTGTTTGAGTAGTATGTATTTTACTCCAAATATTTGAAGAAATATATACGTAATTATTACTATCGATTTATGGCTGTATGCTTTGAGGCATGATGTCAGTCACATATATATATATGTGTGTGTATTTGACAAGTATATTCACGTGAACACCTCTGCCATATATGATTTATTGTATAAATACCCTTGAGACAACACAAGCCATGCTTAATCCGCCATTGATTTGGATATTTATTTACCAAATAATATCCAACTAGCTATTTGCTCCACAAGAACTCAGCTAATGTCACCCCACCCCGTTAGTTAGTTAGTTTCAATAAACATGTTCTGTAAATGCTGATTTGAAATCAAACATTTTTAATTTTAACATTTAATTTTATTTGTGTGGAAAATAACTCTTGGAATTGGGACAAGTGACGTGCCTATCTATGTGAGTCATGTGCTGCCCCAGGGAACACCAGCTTGTGTTGTTTGTGATTTTGAGAATTGAATAGATTTTGCATTGCTTTAATTAATTTAGCATTGAAAGAAAATTAGTTTATAAAAGTAATTACTTTGGGGTGCCAGCATATTGTTCTGGGTTGGTGTTTTGTTTTGCCTGCCTATAAATAAGATCAAGAGTTTTTTTAAGTATCCAAGTGTGTCATAAAATGATGCTGGTATTCTAAACTCTATATAAAAATGTTTTTTTTATACTTTAATCAAAATCCTAAATCAATATCAGTTTCTTGGCATTGTAATAATGGCTATTCACAGCACTGACTATTTAGAATAGCAATAAATAATGTATCACATCGAGAGCTGTGTGCAGAGCACATAAAAAATAAAATAAACAAAATTAATAAAAATAACATTTCTCACCTGCTATGCCAGAAAGTTTAGCCAGGTGCCCCTCTTTGGAGATACAGACACTACAGAGAATTGTATCTTTATCTTGGCATGCGTAACAACACCTCTTAACATTTAAATATCCCATTCGAATTCAATAGATAGGCGGAGGAGGGGCAAGTCTTGTGAAAGAAAAGTCCAACACCTGCCTCAGAATACTAAACACTTAATGCACAGGGGCCACTGCATCGCTTAATGTAGACAGGTATGGATTTGTCCAAAACTCTGCATATGGCATCCTAATCTATTTTGGATATTAAGAAGAATGATCCACTTTCATTTCACTGACTGTACAGTACAGTGCTGGTTGTCACCTCATGTGACTTGTAATGCAAAGAATGTGATAAGCTATCACAGATGTGTGGTTGTCTCAAGATTCACTGCATTGATCTAATGATATTTACAGTACAATTCAGGTACTACAGAGCTGGTATGGGTTAGACATAATGCTTATGGCCAGGTAGGATGGCCATGTTGAGGATCAAACAACCATTTGGCTGGAATTGAACGAACGTGTATCTCATAATGATCTTGAGCTGCCTTGTATAAATAGTGTTGGGTAATATATTATTACTTTTTTCAGTAACTAGTAGTGTAACTAATTACTATTCCCAAAGCAGTAATAATATTACAATGGCTAATCTAAGTAACTTGTTGCGTTACAAGAGCAAGACTTCTAGTTCTAGCAAACTTAAGGTAGCCATTGGATCCAGCCTGTCCAGTCATCTGGTTTGAGAGGTTGCAATGTTTTCACTTAAGCTGATTGTTGACTCCTAACAGAACCTTAAAATTGTGTTGCAACAGGTGACGCCATGTCGCCGTCTATGGTCAAGGAATAGTGCAGAAAAGTTGGCTAAGGAACGCACAGGATCCCACACTCACACTGCTGTCAAATGATAAAAGGAAGCAAATTATTTTCAGCCAGTTTGAGTTAATAATTCAGACATACCAAGTCAAGTCAAGGCTGGACCTATTCGATGTTTCAATTTCTAATTCCTATCAGGGACCATGGTCTGATCAGCAAGCAAGTAAAAGTATAAGCAAGTATACAAGCTGCCTATGCTGGCAATAGTATCGCTCACTGGCGCCTGATTAATGATGTAATATCATTACTTTTTAAAGGAGTAATAAGTAACTTGTAAATTATTATAATTCCTGAGTATATTGCCCAACGCTGTGTATTAATACTTAAATAAAGAAGAGAAGAAATAAGAAGAAATTAATTATCTTACTACTACTATCATTCTCATTTGTTTTATTTTTTGTTATCTAACTGTCTGTCTGCCTATCTGTCTTGGAGTAAGTTAGCTGGCCTGTCAGAAGGGACACTATAGCCTCAGGCATTCAGGCTCCCGCTAGTATCAGCAAGCTCCATGCATCACTATATAATCCTACCTCATTTATATGGTGATGGTTTGCCATGTTGTATTAAATACAGCAAGTATATTTGACTTGATAGATAGATCTGCATGGCCCACACCACAAAGAACCAATTATGAAATAATTATTATTTTTATTTTGACTTTTTACTTGTTTGAAATTAAATCTTCATCAAACTAATCTTAGCCAATCGGAAGTTTTTCATTTGTAAATATCAGGCTTTAAACCATATGAATAAATATGAAATATTATCAAGGCCAATAAAGTGCTTGGTAAATATCACAAAATGTGACAATGTTGAATATTCATGCACAAAATGATAAGTACTCATATTTACATTAAACATTTATAGCATTATCATGGCCAGTGGGATAGTATTATCTTGCTCTGTCGTTATACAACAAGCAGATTACATGAATATGCATATTGTCTTTCATACAATATGTTGTAATAATTTTTTATCACTAAAACACGGAATAAGATAAAAAAAATAAGGGAATAGTTTATAGTTTATGTCAATTTTATTATGTATATATATTTTTCAAAATATCTTGAAAATATATATTTTTAACCTCAGATGAAAAAATTAAATGTATCAACATAATATGTTAATGTTGGTAATTTATGATTGCCACAATTCATTATTGTTATTACTTCAAATATGTTAACAATTATAGTGGAAAATGAATGTCTTATTTGATGTAACTTGTGTAATGCATGTATAGCCTTCTTTGAGTTAACTTTAGTTTGTACAATTTAGAAGATAACATAAACACATATTTTGATTGAGCCTTATAGTTACAGATGAAGCTGTGCTAATTCTAACCTTATGGGTAAACATGGCAACCTTCACTGCAATGCATGCAGCTTGCTCAGTTAAAAATACCTAATTCAGTACCTAAGAAACAATATAAATCTCTAAATATTGATTGTACACGGTCTAATATGCATTCAATATAGTCATATATTTGACTGTTTATGTGAGCCAAATAATTTATTTTATTTTTTATATAACATTGGTTAGTTCTGCATAACACCTTTAGCTCAGAGCCAAGGGTCAATGATAGCCAGCAATGTTTTCAAGAGGATTACAGGCAGTCTTTGTCAAACAGACTATGGTAGAAAAATCACTTTCACTAATCCCAATCTCTGATGTCCACCCCTGAAAATATCCCTTTCATCTACAATAATTGAACATTGTGTAGAATACTATTGTGCAGGGGCGTTTTCTATGTCCAGCATCTTTTCGGCTTTAAGGAACCTCAGATTAGGTGCTGTAATTCCCTATATTCACTTTAAACCAATGTCAAGTTACCCAAATATGTTAGCAATAAGAAGGGCATAGATATGCACCAGTATATTTGTATTTTATTTCCTAATGTACAGCTGTTGGCAATCAGTTGAAAGTAAATTCCAGTCTTATCCAAAGTGAGTTACAGCCAGCATCATTGTATATATCATGTTTCATATCAGAGTTGACCACAATCAAAGCATTACGGTCTTTCAAAGTAAAAATCAACCCATGAGTCAGCCTCCAAAACATTTAAATTAAGACCCCTAACCTTGAAAAAATGTTTGCAGCGATAGCATTAGCATACCACATTGTGTGCAGAATATATACTGTATAACATATTAATGCCAGGACATATGAACATTCTTAATGGAAAGCAAGTGCAACAAGTGTATTTTCTAACATATTACAGTAATACTTATAAGATATTGTTAAAAATACATGTGAAGGGGCTCTTTTTCACCTGAACTAGCTTGCATTTATCATGAAATGGGCTATTGATTTGGAATGGAGTGAATTTCCTCAAATTCGTTACTGGAAGGAGCAGGGGGTATTGCTCATGCATTTCCACAGAAGGACGGGTGTTGAAGTTTATACAGATGGGAATGTTGTTTTGTCTTGTCATTCCTTGCCATGCCCGCACGTGAACTAGCCTGGGGCACCTTTTCTCTCCCTCATCCCCTTCCCAATCCTGTCTCTCATTCTCTCCGTAACAACTCTTTGTTTGTCACTGATTGTCTCTGGTTTCTTCTCCCTAACTCTCTCGAAACAATTCCGTCCGTGTCTTCTCTCATTCAGGCTGTCTCTCTTAGTAGTGTCCTTCGCTCTCTGCCTTATTCCATCTACTTGTCTCTCACCTTCTCTCCTCTCCTGTTGTGCGTTCAGTTAGTGACTCCCCGGAGTTTACGCCAGACCACTTCCTTTGACACGTCTGGCAGACACAGCACTGACAGGATGAGGGCAAGCTCACCCAAAACTCTGTGTGCAAGTGTGACTGACAGAGAGAGATGTAGACGGTAGCTTCGATAGCACAACGTGGATCCGCACAGCACAACACAACACAAATGCAATAAGCCTCTGTAAACAGAACCGGATGTTGAGAGAGGCATGTTTTTACCTGAGGCAGTTGCTCACACTGTAAGCACTAACGTTTAAAGCTGCGTAGTACAACTTCTGTTAAAAGTCTGGTCTGGAAAGGCTAATGCATTCTCTTTTTGAAAGCGGTCACATGCATGTCACATTTAGCTGACCTTTTAATTGTTGCAGAAATACTTTGAGGGATCATTGTGTTGCTGGTAGAAAGACAGGAAATAGTCATCCCTGTTATTTCCTGTCAGTGTGCAGGTAGGTACTCTTATATTAGATTGACGTGTTACGGTTAAACAATATGCTTTACCATTACAAAAGGTTAATATGGAGGAGTGAGTGTTGGCTAGTGCCATCTGTGTGCATGTGCGTCTGATGCAGTCAACCTCAAACACAAGCTATTGGTGTCGTGGCTCTTTGCAGCTTTAACTTAAATGACATATTTTGAGTCTTAGGTTCGACAAAAAAAAATATTGCATTACTCATTCATGTCTGCATTTTTCTGCATTTAATTGTTATGTATTTAGGAGGTAATTTGGGTTTTTGGCATTTCTGGGTTTATTGTGCATGTAAAAAAAAGTACAGTATATAAGAACTAGTCATTGTGTTGAGGATAGTTTTTCTAAAGACGCCCATGCTTTTTCTTTAAACAGTAATATAGCAACAAACAGTTCATTTCTATGTATAGATACAGTATAGTGGAGTAATTGCATCCTGAGTAGAGAATGTGTTGTAATTTGAGCTTTGTTCATTGTTTTCAAAACTGTATGTGTGTCTCTGCGGATTACACATTTATTTTTTTCTCTATGCGATGTTGGTGCTTTAGTTTGACATCTAGTGGAAGAAAGTCAGATCACTTTAAAAAGTTTGTATGCTTATTGGTGCAACTAACTAGAAGATTTCCACTGCCTTTTCCACTTTTCTTTAATCTACAGATTCAAATAGCTTTTTCAAAGAAATGTTCTTGGTTTACCTAATAATCTGACAACGCCAGATTGATTATAGTTGAAATGAGGCAGAAATGATGTATTAGACACATCTGATAAAAGCACGGAGGTGCCTCAATCAGGCATTGCTGGGAGTGGGTGGAATTAAAAGCAATAGAGAAATATTTTCTCTCAATACAAAGATTACATTCAGTGTGGCACCTTGCAATGACACAGCACAAGCGAGCATTGCGTGAACATTCAGCAGTCTGACACCAGAGGAGCATTGCAAATGAGTCACAAGGTGGTTGTCTTCCACAATTGCAGTTTCAACTCAGGAACGCAAAGCGGTTGAGGAAACCCACTTTCACAGACAACGAGGCTGAGACCAAATTGCCAGGCTGACTTTATCATCCTATTCAAGGGCATTTGCTCCACCGTTACCTAACTGTCTGCGCAGGCATGACATGTTGCAACAGAACAAAAATGTTGACACCTTGTTTCAACAAATGAGAAATGAAAAATGCATAAATCATTCAGGGTCCGCCGCCGCGTGGAGATTTGGGGTTGACACGCGATCTCAGGGCTGTTTGATGCTCCAGTGATGAGGAGTTCTCATCAGAAGCTCACGGAAGGCTTGCTGACAAGCTAAAATGGTCCGGCTTGTTGGTTGTTTAAACCCCCACCGCCCATAATAACACAGATCATTTGCCAGTGTCACTTCTATTGATGCATGATGCCAATATATGTGTGGTTTATTACAGATTCTCCAGGGCCCATAGAAACTGTAATTATACCATTAGAGGACTATTAGTTTGGGTATTATGGTTATAAATACATCTCAATCAGTGCACTTATGTAAATATAAAAGGAATATGCTCCATGACACAATGAAATGCAGCCTACTGTTATTATGATTGACCTCAATAATGCAGAGTACATTGTGTGGTACGTCAAAGGTCAGTATTCCTCTGTGAGCTCAAACAATAAAGGGGGTTTCCAGGGAGAGTGGAGTTTATTGAGCAAAGATATAACTGGGATAATACTTTATAGCCCATCACTTGTTCCATATATTTTCACTCTTGGTGATGAACAATATTTCTCTAACAAGGCTGGTGATGTATTTCATTTGCAATAAAAGCAACCACTTTGTGTCATATTAACCTGCAAATCTAATACACAACTGATCAGTATTGTTTCATTATAAAATCACACCGAAATAGCACAAAAATGTTCTCTGCATTACACCCGAAGCCCTGCTCTATTTACTAACAAGAGACGTCTTAAAGCCAATCGTCCACAGATGCACTAATCTGTCTTCAAGTCAAGCCTATCTAATTATCTATTTAGCCAAATGTATAATTACTTGTTTGTGTGCCAAGAGTATGTATTAAGATTCTGTACGCATAAAATAAATTGCCCCATGAACAATTAAGAAACCATTAGAGCATCTCAAGAAATGAATCACTTAATGATGATGCAGGGTGTGTGTGCGTGTGTGTGTGTGTGTGTGTGTGTGTGTGTGAGTGGGGGCGGGAGGAGGAAGAGGGACGGGGACGGGGACGGGGGGGGGGGTCTGGTTCAAACATGAAACACTGTAGTGACATTGGGGAAATATACATTTAAACCCTGGCAATCTAAACCACTATACATTGTCAAAATAGCTTGTTGGAAATCAACATGATGATATACACAATATAAACGTCTGCTGTGACATTGTTACTGTTCCGCACATGTAACCATAGAACTATATAAGGCCACTGCTGCATTGATGAGCAGTGTTGTTTGGGCCATTTGGGTCATTGTCACATGTTGTTCAAGTATGCGTATGAATCATACTGTATATGATGACAACAAAGAAAAACACTTAAATTATCTTAATAGCTGTCAACTAAATAGTATGATTCAGTTAACCACTTTATATAGTCAATTGATTAAAACCGGCTCGTGCAAACTATGGTAATTCTGTGAAATATAATACATATTGCTAATTAGACTCATTATTCAGACACTTACAATAAGTACATTAGTACAAGTAGCATATTGCTCAAGGATGCTTACAGGCTTGTATCAGCCTCTTCCCTTCGTGCTGAACATCTGATACATACATGATAAACTATATATAAATGGACAAATACTTTGTGACATCACCCAGGGTTGAAGCTCAAACGGTAGCTATAGTCGATATAGCTATTTAGTTATAGCTATATCTATAGCCAACCATATTAATGGGATTAATGTATGCCTTAATAAAATATGTTCAACTGATTTTCAACTGACTTCACCCCCTGTACAGTTGTCATGAATAGGAAAGCTAGCTATAAAGATGCTTTTTGTACTAGGCTGTAAACATGTTTATATCTGTTGCAAAGTTGGACATGTTAAAAACATATTGGTCGAAGGGGATTGAGCCAGCCTCAAGGGGTTATTTGAGGAACTGCGGTTTTTGGCATTTTGCGTTGGGTACATTTTTTTCAGCACTGTTGATGGCCGCTAGATAGCCACTGTAAGCAGATCAGCACTATCAAGAAGTGGCTAGTAGATTTCCATTGGTTAAACGCATTGTTATTCAAAAATGTTGGAAGGTGTTGACCTACATCCTTGAGCAAGATGCTTAACCCCTAACTGCTCCCGGTGGTTGGTCTCACCTTGCATGGTAGCGATCACCATCGGTGTATGAATGTGTGTGTGACTGGGTGAATGTCAGGCAAAAATACTGTAAAGCGCTTTGGATAAAAGCAATATATAAATGCTCCCAATGAAAACTACTTTGCCTGTCTGACATTGACTTACTTTTGTTAATTTCTGAGGGCACGCACAAACTACGCTCTAAAGGCAGGCGATCTAAACGCAGAATACGTGCCCGATACGCCTAGTAGCCATCTTGCTTACTCATAATTAAAAACAAGTATATCACTGGCTGTAGGCTAGAATACACAACATTGTGACTGGGAGCCAATCACCCAGCCCACTAGACTATACTGCCCCTCATTACTTATTTTGTATGAATATTCTAGGTTTTAAATATGGTGGCTATTTTGAATTAACTCACAAAAATCAAATTCTCTAATTAAATCTGAATTAAAGGTATGGTCAGCTATTGCAAGTTAAATGTAAGCTAATAAACTTTTTGTAAAATTTAACAAATATCTCTTCGCATTTTGCTACCATTTGCTTACCATTCTCTGTGTGTGTAGAAAAAGTAATCTGATACTTCTACACATCCCTTGCTCCGTAAATAGAAAAAAAAAACAAAGTAATAAACACTACACCTATCAAAAAAGACGTTTTGATTTGAGCTCGAAGTTAGCAAGAATTACTTTAAACTAATTTAAAAATAAATCATCTCAAAGACAATTTTTTAGTAAATGGCAAATAGGATCTTCCTGCAAATCTTACAGAATGTATTTTTAAGACAAGGGAAATATATTGAATCCAAGAACTATTGCCATGACTTATTCCCTACGAAGTCCATGGCTCATGTTTTGACATCCTGACTTCAAAAGAGCCTAATTCTATTTCATGTTGGCATACGAGGAAAGAAACCAAAAGGATGTCAAATGTACACATCTGTCATCAAGGTCAAAGCCACTTTTCAAAGACGACAGTGCGGGTCAGCTTTCTCATCCTTGTAAATCCTGTTGTGTGAGTTACCTTTGCCTTTACCATCCACCGGTACCTTAGCTGTTAATGCGAAATGAACAATGAGACAGACATCTGCCACACAAACCGTAGTCCATCCTTGATAAAAAAGGATTAGCATGCATGATAGATGAGAGAAAACAAACCCTGACCCTGCCCTGAAGTGTAGTATGTGATAAAAAAAACAAATCACGGAGGTTGCGTCCCCCACCCCCTTTAACCCCCCCTCTTGCACCTGATCTCTCTAAGGCGTCGCCACTCTGGAGTATTTTAAAATGCCTACAAGTGTCTAATTGAGATGTGTGATCTTGAGAACTAGTGTGTTTTTAAAAGCATGGGAGGCTAGAGACATTGTTCCACTGTATTGTTGATTTAAACAAGAGTACAGTACAAACAATTGATCATGTGACTACAGTGCATCTCAAATGGGGATGCTCAATGGAAGAACTACAGTGGGTAGGTTAAAGAAAGACCTGGAAACATTTATTGGAAGAAGAATGGTGCTGATATTTTCTCACATAATTACTGTTTATATTGGCCTATATATAGACTGTTGAAATTTGATATGTGTGATATTGTAGCCACCATACTGTATGCATTAACACCCCATGCAAGTTATTTTGCAGTATTTGAACAACCTTTAAAATGTAATAATAATTTTACCATAATTTAATCAAGACTTATTTGCATTCTTTTATCTCACAGTTGCATTAGCCTATTGAATGTTGAATTGAATGCTGTAAAGATGTTCTGAAATTGTTCTAGCCTGACTGTACCTTTCTGCCACGTGTGCATGTGTGTGTGTGTGTGTGTGTGTGTGGGTGTG
>JAODLL010022132.1:10555-20555 GCA_026546735.1 Forbesichthys agassizii
TGTGGTCCTTCAGAGATGGCGTGCCGGATATGGCCACATGTTATGGTGTGAGGTTGTGGTCCTTCAGAGATGGCGTGCCGGATATGGCCACATGTTATGGTGTGAGGTTGTGGTCCTTCAGAGATGGCTTGCCGGATATGGCCACATGTTATGGTGTGAGCTGATGACACATGCGCTTTATTGTTCTTCTGCTCCAGCTCCTCGTCAGTGGGCAGTGTTGCCTGAGAGCCCTCTTCTTCATACACATGGCCCTCTGTCCTATAGTGGCTGCATGATGTAGAGCAGACCCCCCCCACACACACACACACACACACACACCTTCCCTCACACACATGAGCACTATAATTTAACTCATGAAATGCAGTGGCATGTCAGCCACACCCCTAACTGATATAACGTGTGGGGTATGGTAACCATGGCAACTGGTGGTGAGACCAGCTTCTGTGGGTGGTCAGTTGGCCAGGGACCAAAGTGAAGGTCAGCTAAGACAGGAAAAGACAGATGTAGAGGTGAGATACATGGCTGGCAGACCGGGTCGGGTTCATAGATATCCATGTCTGTCTTAGATGGATGGCTGGTGGTTTGGTTGAGTCATAGCTGTTGAACAATAATGTCTTGTCAATGCAGGAATGGGAATTTTATTTTTTTGTCCATAGGTGCGTTCAATATTGGCGAATGTTCGCAAACATTAATTCTGTTTGCTTTGTGTTTCCCGCGAACGTTTGCGAACATAAGCAAACGGTCTGAGGAGGTAGTTCTCGGAGAACACACACAAAGGGTGGCAGGTCAAACCTAATATTTTTTGAATGTTTACACAAATCGTTCAAAATTCAAGTTCAAAGCAAACATATTCGCCGCAAACGTTCGCCACTGTTCTCCAATTCTGAACGCACCTCAGGTTTGTTTTGCGTGAAAGAGGACTCTTGAAATGCTGCTTGCTTGGCGCCTGATGTTCAGAGCACAGTTTCAAATGTGCCCGCCTGCTAGGATGAAGATACTGCATAAACCCTGATGTAAACTCTTCTTGTGTTCTTCCTAGAAGCAGACCCCATGGAGTGGGTCTGCATATAATTTTATCTAGATGGAATCAGTCTTCACTTTTCTATGTAAAACCTTTGTATTGGTGTTGTGTAGGAATTATCCATTTTCTTTAATTGTTCATTTAATTTGTGTTGTACATTTATTATACAGTAAGTTCTACTGTCTATACTTCATAATATATTTCAATAAATGTTAGTTGATAGTCTGTCAATCTATGATAATAAGCCAACATCTCCAACATCTCCGTTTCATGTCTGGTGTTTCCAGGATGGGAGCGTCTGACAACATCTATAAGGGACGCAGTACTTTCATGGAAGAGCTGAGAGAAGCCTCAGACATTATCGCTCGGGCAACCAAGCGCTCATTGGTCATTCTGGATGAACTGGGACGAGGCACCAGCACCCATGATGGAATAGCCATCGCCTATGCCACCCTGAAGTACTTCATCAGAGATGTAAGTGTCTTGTGTGTGTGGTTAAGTATAAAATACTTATATTTTAATATGGCACATAAACAACCATGAACACTAGAAAAACATGTATGCGCACATGTTTTATGTAGACTGTATTGAATTAAAAGGAAAGAAGTGAAAGAAGTTTGAAGTTTCATCTCGTTACTCGAGGGGTGTCCTGGTCCCCATTTTAAAACCCACCGGAACAAAGGATACAGGCTGAGCTAAATATTTAAAGAAGGCAAGAACACGAGAGCAGGGAATAGGGGAGAGATGACAAGACTCAGATAACTTTTCCTCTCTTGCCCTCTCATTCCTTTTATCCCGCTGCTGAGTCCATAAACTCAGTGGGAGCCTCAGAATGGACAGCGCTTCTGTCCATTCTGAGCATGCAAGTTGTGTGTGTGTGTTTGTGTGTTGATACGTTGTGGTACTCTGTGTTGCGCAGACCACCACGGTCGTTTATTTTGCAGACACACAACAGTCCCTTGAGAGCACGGCAAAGAGTTGATCTATAATGTTAATATGGCACGGCTGTATTTATTGATTACGTCTCTAATGGCTGAATTGGGCTGTCAGCATTTGATCCTCATCACGTACAGCATTAGGCCTGCTAATGTTAGCATTACACAACGGCACTGTTAGTGACAGCCTGGAGCAATAGAGAGATTCTCACATTAGGGGGCCTGGTTCCGACTAGACGGAATAAAACAGCCTGCTCATTATAACACAGCACGGCTGCCATTTTGCGAAGTTGAGAGATGGTTGTTCCTCATGCTTCGGGGAGGTATTTGGGTGGCTGGGAGAAGCTTGTTGGCTGTCAGGTTTATTGTGATTCAGTGATGTGACACGGGGCTAATCTTTCTGCGTATTGTTCACGTTGGTTTCCTCTAAGAGCTTTACAACGGCATTCGTGAGGTCGTGATATATGATAATTTGTGTATATTGTTGGGCAAGAGGAATTAAATGTTACATTTCTTATTTAGCTGTTGGAGCACATGGGTCCCTGTGTGTATATTTGTCTTTGGGCTTTGCCCGCATGGAGGCTACCCTATAATTGCTACTGGTGTGTGTGTATATGTGTGTTCCACAGGGAGTATGTGAGCTTGCAGTCAGGGATCCTTTGGGTGTTGCATATAGTTGCGTATCTCGTGTGTGTGTGTGTGTGTGTGTGTGTGTGTGTGTGTGAGAGAGTGTGAGAGTGAGAGAGAGACTATGTTTTTAGGTGTGTCTACCTTCTCCTGTACTCCACTGGGCAAAATAATTGATCAGCTCACGTGATCCATTGCATTATTGAAACACTAAGAACAATGCCAACATCCTCTGTGGCTTCTCCTTATGTGCCCTCTCCATTGGAGGTGCACTAATGTATCTCTAGTGGCCAGCTCAATGTGCAGTCCACAGACAGGTGGTGTACAGTAAGGTGGATATATGGAGTCCTACCTGCCTGATGGTGAGGTCTGTTGTGTTACCGCCCTGAGGCAGGTCAAAGCTGACATGGAGCTTCATCAAGTGTCAGTTACGTACTGGTTGTTTTTTCCATATTTCCGTTTGTTAGTACATCACAAAGCACGCTCAAAACATTTGTTTTAAATAATTGCACCATTTTGTTTGAAAGTTTCACATCTGTCCCATTCCTTTTAGAGCAAGTTAGGGACATTTTGTAATTTTTCTGGAGAATGTAAGCGTTTAAGTAGAAACCGAGACAATTGGGAGCTGATGTTGGCAGGAGGATTTGTTGTGTAACTATATCGATCTGTTGGAGAAGTCTTGTTATAAAAGTTCTGCTTGCCAGCGGAAGGCCTCTTCTCTTCAGCCAGCCCTGCCGTGGCTTATGTGCACCCTACTCCTATTTACGGCTGACCCCACTTCCCACCTCCTCCTACGCCTCCTCCTCTTCATCACCCGCCATGACTGTACACATCCAAAACTCAGACGTCCCCCTTCATCTCTGTTGTTATAGTAACAATGCTTTCCTATCCCTTCCACTCACCTGAGAGGTAGTTAAGAATGCAGATGGGTTTTATAACACCACGGAGTGAATAGACAGCCTTGACTCAGGGAGAGACAGAGAGACATGTACATACAAGTGAAAGTTAGACATTTATGTCTGCACCAACTTAACAGCCCATGTGGACACTGATTGGCTGGGCGTTCTCTGCAAACATTTACATTTTCAATTGAAAGCTCCCAAATTAAACCAAACCATAAAGCAGAGATGTTTACTGACCTGGAACTTTTGTTTTCTTTTGTAGAGTAGTCATACTGTATGTTACGCTTACATTACTGTAGTCCCTGGTATCTGTACCGCAAAAATGTTGATTGTTTAGTATAATTCAGATTTGGTTTGTTTGGTGCTTTACATTCGAATCTCAGCCACTGTCACATATTCACACCTTGTTCCAGTAAACGCAATGCTTTGTTCCAGACCTTTCTGGACTTGCTGGGCTTGTATTGTAACTCACAGGTGAAGTAGGAACTAGATCTGAACCCATGCTCACCTTACCCACCTGACCCACAGTCCTAAGTGCAGAAGTTGCCTAAAACACACTGCAAAGCAGGGCGCATTTCTGGAACGTCTAACGTGGGTGTAAATGACCCAGCGTGCTGGCTCGGATGCACACAGCTCTGACAGCGACCCACATGCGCTCTAGTGCACTCTGGGATCATTTCTGCCTGCGATGCCTCTCCGCAGTGGCAGGATGCTAGTCTGATTTGGTTTCTGGACCATGAAATGGTTTTGCCACTGGTTTATGAAGAAGTGGTCAGTGTTTTTATTTTATTTGAGAAGTTAACGTTATTATTTGAAATAAATACATTTCTGTTTATAGTTAGTGTATTGTATGCTTTTTATTTTTACTTTAACAACACACCAGAGGTTCTTTATCAGTTACTTGTCACACAGTTGGTCATGGTATTCAACAAGGTTGTTGGTGGTGGTTGTGCACTGCAGTCATTTACGTTACAATGTAAAATATGCTGTAATTTGCTGTCAGATTCCGAGACATTCCTTTCTTTGTATACTGTACACTTCCTCTGAAAAGGTTATCACCTAGGTCAGGCCTACTCAGTTAGCAGCCTGCGGGCCAAATACAGCCCACCAATCACCCTCATGTGGCCCACGAGGGGATTGCACCCTTGACCACTATACACTAGCTCAATATATAACCACTATACCAATAATCAAGTCAATATATTACTGTACATTAGCTATTATTAACTGATCTACAGCCAATCAATTATGACATTATTTGTAAATTTAATCCACTGAAATTAAATTAGTGACACGTCCATTTGTTTGTGCACGTAGCTCCTGTTGGTGAGGATAAGCGTTGGGTATGGTACTAGTCACATTTTAACCCATACCGGTACGAATACCTGTAATTTGGTGCCAATAAACTACCCAAATTTATTTGTTTAAGTAGTATTTACTTTGTCTAACACATTTTTTATTTTTTTTAAAACACCTCATTAAAAACTGGACGCATGTGGGCATGCAAAAGACCATATGCCAGAGAGACTTGGAATTAGCGGCATCCTATTCTATAGAAAACCTTCGCTATTGACTTGACATAAGCAGCTCTCGTTGTTTCGCTCTCGTAGACGCTCGCGTGTCTCTCTCACCCAGATGTACTCCGAAATTTGACACCAACTGATTTTACGTTTCATTTGAAATTGAATAGCCCGAACCTAGGTGAGTCCCAAACACCGCACCTTTCTACCATAAACTCCATCACACAGCACCAGGAGAGAGCAGAACCTTGTTAGCTGTGAAGTGAGCAGGGGATACAAGACAGTAAAGAGGCTGACTTAGTTGAAAACTGGATTGGCTGTAATTGGAGAAAGAGGTGGGATGAGAGACAGACAGCAAATGTTCACTTTGACATGTTTGGCCTTCTCTCAGGGTTTCATTGCTAACTAGAGACGTGCATGCACGCAAGCACGCACACACAGTGTGCCCTCTAGCTGTCAGTTCAATCAAAGATTTCAGTATTCACCTTTCCCATTGTGAAGGAATAAATAGGTAAAAACACTTCTGCCTATTGGCTAAATAATACAATTAAACCTGGCCCCTATTGGCTGGAATGCTTGCATATAGGTAGGAGTAAAGCAAATACTAGCCTGAAAGGTGTAGTTTGTAAAAATCAAGTATCATTACACGGTACTTTTGTAAAATCAATAATCATTAGGGTACTCTGGCCTCAACGGAAGGTGCTTTTTGACTGCAGGAACATGGGTCACTTACTGTACTTTTCCAGGAGGCGTGAACATTTACAGGAATGGCCCTCTAATCCGTCTGTTTGCTGTGCTGGAACTACAGACCTACAGTGCAAGTTTGCCATTGTGCTTAGATGGCAACTTCACTTCCAAGCACGGCAAAATAATGATTTTATTTTCCAGTGGCCACAGTGCGAGCAACAGCATTAAGCCTATTAAACCAGAGATTTTCTAGTTAACGTCTACTCAAGGTCAAGTCGATGTTAAATGTTGCTGTAACGTTGGTAACACTCATCTATATGGCTTCATGGCAGCTGTAATTGGGCTGCTTCATGCATGAATATAATGCAGCTTGTTTTCCTCCGCTCATTCCACGCGCGTTTAACCAAAAAGCATCTAGCCCTGCCCAGCAGGTTTTCAGAGTCGCTCAGAAGTACCTACCTCTCAGTAGGTACTTTTTTCCTCCTACTGAACATGGCCCTGAAGGATGTTCTACAGGGGTGGTTCCTTCAGTGGAAAACAGTCTAAAGATGTCGGCCACGTAAAAAATGACCTTCCTGATCCTGCAGTGGAAAACGCTTCTATACAGTCAACTACCCCTTTAAGACTGGCTCGTCAGAGGGTAGGTGTGTCAGCGCTGGCTTGTCTGTTTATAAGCAGACACATCTTTCTGTGTGCCTGACTGTTTTGTCTGTCTCTCTGTCTGTCTGTCTGTCTGTGTGTCTGTCTATGAGAGTATTTATAGAGGTTCATCCTCATCCAGATTACTGCACATCATGGTCTGCGATGGTCTCTTTTCTCCACTGCTAATTTAAATTGATACGCGCCATTAAACCCCTACAATGTTGTATGCTGCTGACCTTTTGATCAGCCAGGTAGAATCTTGTAGAAACCTTAGCAGCATTGTCATCCACTGGAAACATTGAACCCTCACTGAACCCTTAGGGAAAGAGCAGAGCCTATTAACTTTCATTAGCACATAATGGGAATAGTGAGGCTCACTCTTAGGTAGACAGACACATGAATAATGCCGCATTGGGTCCGTTTGTCTGCCAGCGCTGGGCTATGTCTTAGTGACGAGTGACCTTTCACCGGCTGCTACAGGTAGTCTGGGTCCTGAAGCTCACGCTGTCCTGCAGCAAGCTGTATGGATGGAAGAGACCGGAACAGAGATGTTAACAACACCAAATGATAATGAATGTTGGCAGTGACATAAAGTATGTCATTTCCCCTTAGTGGTAATAAATTATGGTTAATGTTTTTTGCTTTCTTATTTGAACTAGATTGTATGAAGCTCAGAATTCCTTTGACATAGGACTGGAGTGCGTGTGTGTGTATGTGTGCGTGCGCGTGTGAGTGTGTGTGTGTGCGTGCGCGCGTGTCTATGTGTGCGTGCGCGTGTGAGTGTGTGTATGTGTGCGTGAGTGTGTGTGTGTGCGTGCGCGCGTGTCTGTGTGCGTGTGAGTGTGTGTATGTGTGCGTACGCGTGCGTGCGTTTGAGAGAGCATGTACTGATGATACCAAACAGTACCTATGATTTGTGATTTTAATGTCTCGACATTACTGGAATTCAATCATGGAGGCTTTTGTTAAGAGGCTTCATGAGATAAAAGCAGAGGAGCCCGTGAGGAGAAGGAAGTGCTTCATTGAATTTATTACTGGGGTTCTGGAAAAGAAAAGCATTATATTAGAAATGAAGGTAAGAATATTGTGTTGAGAGGGGTGTATAAATCATTTAGACAAACTCTCTTGCCAAAGGAGTGACATGGATTCATAAACGCTGCTGTGTGGGTCTGTATTGTTTCTATCCCTAGAGCACTTTAGCCGAGGAACAAATCCGTTATGCTTTGTAAGGCTGCCCCAAGCCCTGGTGGTTGTTGGCTAATACAAGACCTTCCTCACGTCGGTTGTGTTGCGTGACTACAGCATTGTTTTGATATGGATGTTACCCATTGCTCTCTGCTGTTCCATCTTTCTCTTTGACTCATTCTAATGTGAAGATTCCCCTAGATTACAGGCCATGATGCATGTCGCTTTTCAAACTCCCTTCAGGTGAAGTCCCTCACTTTGTTTGTGACCCATTATCCTCCTCTGTGTGACTTGGAGCGGGTTTATCCAGAACATGTGGCCAACTACCACATGGCATTCCTGCTGAATGAACCTGAACACATCACTGATGATGAAGGTGTGTTAGAACGTGTCTTATCTATTTGTCATGTCATTGGGTTTTCATATTACGTTGCAAGAACTACACATCTTTATTCAAACATATTAGAATTCATTGGTTTGAATATAGCCTTTGAAATCAATTCACTGGATTAACTTGGTCTTATATCTCAACAGCACATGGCCATCATTTAGTAGATTTGATATAATAGTCTTTCAGTGCACAATAATGCCTGTGCTAGATGACGGGATGTTGTGTTTGTGTACAGACGGTGACATTAAGCCAGAGTTCATCACCTTCCTCTACCAGCTGACTGAAGGAGCAGCAGGCGGGAGCTATGGACTCAACGTTGCACGACTGGCTGGTATTCCAGACCATGTACTACACACTGCCGCAAGGAAGGCCAGAGAGCTTGAGAACACAGTCAACAGCAGGAGGTAGGCTAGACGCTATGTACTTAGCACTTTAGTATTCAGGCCATGAGGAACTTTGATTTGATGATTTAATTACATATTGACATGGTAGTAGACATGATGACAGAATGCTGTAACTATTCTGACTTAATATTGGTTGCTTACAATTACTGGTGTTTGACCTGCTCACCTAATGTACTACATTTGCACGTTGCTTTGGATAAAAGCGTCTGCCAAATGCCTTAAATGTAAACGTGAATGCACTCACTGAGAAGGTCTGTAGTCGTCGTGTTTATTTGTGAATGCAAACATCTCTCTGCTAGGTTAACCAAGGATCTAATGAGAACACTGTGTCAAGTAGAAATAATAAGTGGAGCATCTCCAGTGACAGTAAATTGAAGTTTAATCAAGTGTTCACACATTTCATAGTTCTGCTACTAGCTCCAAAGCATAACATTTGACAGTATTCCTGGAAAATCCATTTGGGTTTACTATAATGCAGCCTGTGTGTGTGTGTATATATACCATATATATTCTTGTTTCTTGATATTAAGAGTGCTGTTGCACACAATGGAGGAATTCTGGTTTTATGAATTGTTATAACCATTGAATCATCAGATGTTATTCTAAAAAGTGGAATCTAATATAATTTTAGTCATATTGGATGTAAATCACTGTTCAACACGAGAGCTTTAATCTTGTAAACTCGGGCCAATTTCCATTCATATTTTGCAGTACCTGACTGCCTGTAATCCCTTTATAATTGGATAAATGTTTTGCTTAATTTATTTTTAACTGATGAGCTACAGTATAAAAAAAAGTCCACCCACTGTATAGCTATAGTAGCTATAGAGACCAAAAACATTTTTGAACCAGGCTGTATTTTAACATGGGAGTCTATGGAGATTTCAGATAGACTCAAGTGGCCATTCGAGGAACTGCACACTTTGGACGTACTATAAGCAAAACAGCCACCACAACTCTAATGTCATAAAGAAGCAATTCGGAAAGCAGTAACACACATTGGCCATGGGACCAATATCGACCACATCCACATTTCATTCGCCTTAATATAGAGATGACTGGACTAGAACCGCACACGGCACAGATAAGATATTGAAACATGGAATACAGTAAAACATGGCAAACAACCAAGCATATGATAAGATGAAGTTGAGCCAGATGTCTGTTCAGCTAGCTGAGGTGACGGAGCAGAAGGAGCGCTTGCAGCAGGACGTTCTATCCGTCACACAGCAGCTTGAAAGCCAGCCAGGAGGAGAGCCTGTCTCTTAAGGGCTGTGGGGGGTGATGTCCGCCGCCACCGCCATCGCCACAGCAGCACGAGGCTTCCTGACGTGCTCTGCTCCCTTGAGGAGGCCTGGAGGCGTACCAGGCCAGTATTGGGGAGGCCAGAGCGGCCACCTCTGGTAGCGACACACCCAGGTTGGACAACGTGACACAACCCCAGCCCTCGACCGTGTCCACCACTACGTTCAGATCTGGAGGGTTCCCAGATAAGCTCAGCAATCCGCTGAAAAGACGCTGCTCCTTTGCGTCAAAAGGAGCCAATTGAGGTGGTACGGGCATCTAGTAAGGATACCCCCTGGGCGCCTCCCTTGGGAGGTGTTCCAGGCAAGTCCAGTTGGGAAGAGGCCTCGGGGAAGACCCAGGACCAGCTGGAGAGATAAGATGGACCCTTGTGGGTCCCTT
>JAODLL010022143.1:0-25592 GCA_026546735.1 Forbesichthys agassizii
GGCTCGTGGCTGTTTTTCCTTTCCCCGTTGTGTTTTTCGTTCGTTTGCACTCGCCTCCAACACCACGGCGTAACAGGGACCAACTCCAGATGTATGCCAGTGTCTGGTCAACAGCACTGACTGGAGGGTGAACCTGACATGTTTTTGATTTCTATTTTTATATAAACAATAGTATATATTCAGCCAATATGAGACTCCCCACAAGCTCAGTGCTGCGTAGTACGGAGCTATAGCTTGCTGCTTGCGGGAGAAGCTACTGTGTCTATAAGTGAAGGTAATTGATTACAAAGTTGCTTGTTTTTGTTATTTAAATTCTCATGAAAATCGTTTTACCAAAGGACGTGCTCCCATTGTTTATCGGTATGTTATTATTGTATTATTATACAACATGGATAACTGCTACTAGCCATATACTGCAACAGTATCGGTAGCTTGCCCATCAAAGGTTTTAGATGTTGAATTATATCGTACTACTAGGCTGACCATACATCCTCTTTTTCCCGGACATGCTGTATGTTCTATATTTGAGGCCATAAAAATGTAAACATTAAAATTATTACCAAGCTCCAATTCGCCAACAAATTCCTCCTGGGCCAATCTGAGTTCCACATGCCATCCCGGTAAACAGCGTCTTACACTGGTATGCAGTAATACCAAAGACGCAATTTGACTAATGTATTCATAATGTAATCATAGGCAGTTGGGCTGAATATGAATATATTACATCTGCGGTAGTAAAACTGCTTCAGCTCCAAATTTTAATTGTACTGTGTGCTTGAACTACCGCTGCTGATATCTGGCACGCTGAGATCTATATGACGTAAAATGTGTCATAGCAGCTCGGCCATTGAAAAAAAAGGCTAAAACTTGCATCAACAAATGTCAATGGCCAAAGTGGAATTGAGCCATCAAGGCCACGTGAATGACTGCAGTGCTGCTCTCTCTCTCTCTCTCTCTCTCTCTCTCTCTCTCTCTCTCTCTCTCTCTCTCTCTCTCTCTTTCTCTCTCTTTCTCTCCCTGTCTTTATCCCTGTGTGTGCTTGTGTGTGTGATGACCACCTGCTGAGATGATGTAGTCCATGCATAACTTAATCAGATAAATATCAGTGATGCTTACTGGCTGACCATGCAATTTACGTAAGGATGCCTTATAAAATGTGTTGTTAAATGTCTATTTGTGACACTCGTTTTCTTGGGTGGTCCAATCTGTGTGCGTTAGTGAGATGACGATGTAATCCATCGTTTTTGGAAATGCTGGTAGAACTAGACCTATAGTGATTAAAACAGTTGAAGCAATGCCGATTGGTTAAACTCAAAATGTACTTATCGTCTATACCCAGTAGGAGCAATGAAGTGTGGCTAGACCTTAATTACAAAGTGAATTATGGGTCTTTACAGCAGGCAGCTTTGCCTGCTGTAAAGACCCATTACAATCACCATTACAATCACCATGATACATTTTACCATTCATTAATTACTAATATCCTAGTCATAATAAGATGTTTCAGTTGCAAAATCCTGTCTTTAAATTGTAGTAGCCAGTACATATTCTTATATACGCTTATTACACATCAAGTTTATATATTATTACTTTATTACTTTATTTACATTAGTCATCACTTGTTGATTTGGAAAACTGTTTTGACGTGATTTCTGAGTTCTGATAATATTATAAATACTTAATGAAACACAAACAAAAATATTTAAAATAATATAGCCGCAAGCGGCGATCATCGTGGTCCAAGCAGAACAGCAGCAGTCGCATCAACTCTTCTGTCGAAGCGGTATAGCGTCCTCAGCAACAGAAATAAAATGTGGAATTATACCAATGTTAAACGCAGTGGAATGGACCACACAATGCGAACTTTGTAGAGCAACATTTTTTTCAGATACAATAAAGAGCCATGGATTTGAAGATAATTAAGTTTTATATTTAGTGGACAGAAATTCTGTTCAACTCCCATATCCTGTTAAGCCAGACAGACCCATAGCCTGACCTACCCATCTCACATTATTAACTACAAAACAATTAGAGCTAAACAATAAATATTTACCGAAAGTGTGTCAGATTGTTTATTTCTCAATATTCCATCAAAACAAAAAAGCAAGTGTTATCAAAAGAAACTACTAATATTTTCCTTTCTTTTCCATCGTCATTGTTGTCTAGCTACAAATCGTCCTGATCAAAATGACTAACATAACATTAGTGGTGTCATTGCTTTGGCTAGCCAGACATTTTTTTGTAAGGTCTACTGCCATCTTCTGGATCATTTGTGCTATTACATCAAATTACAAAAATGAAACAAAGTGTAAATCTGCACCCCCTTGTGGTCAATCTCTATAAAATACGTTTCTCAAATGAAATGTTCCGTTTATAGCGCCCCCTATGGATGGAATCTCACCACATTTTAGGATCTTCCACAGAAACTAGGATGGATGAGGTATTTCCAGTTTCATAGATTTTGAATGTTTACATCAGAAGATATTGGCAGTAGAGTCAATATGGGAAATGCCTTACAAGTTTAATGGCTCATAACGCAAAAACGGTTTAACCAATTAAAATTATTTATTTAACTTTTGATCAGCATGGTTAGGAAATTAGGCACACCAAATTTCATGAGGATCGAGTAAAGTGCCTCAGACAAGTTCGTTTTCACACCTATTTCAGGAAATGTAAAAGCAGGGAAAGTTTGGCTGTGAAAGATGCAGGTTATGAGCCCATTTGATTAAGTACAATTTAAGAAATCAAATGTAACAAAAAGTTTTGATCTGACACATGCGGTTGCTGAGATATAAGCAAACATGCAAATGTACTTATTATGGCGCCCCCTTGTGGCCAAAATGTTTTAAATTGAAATTGTACTATTCATGTGCTACACTAAATAAGCACATAACGTTTGAATATGATCAACCATTCCCACTGGCCAATATTGACTGCTGAATTCTCATTGGCTGTTTAGCGGTTAATTTGGCAATTCAGCCAATTGACACAAGGACATGTAATCACATTGGGACATGTATAAGTGTGCCAAGTTTCAGATTTTTATCTAAAACAGTTCTTGATATATTGACATCTGTCAATTGTAGCGCCCCCTAGGGATGCAATTTGACCAAATGTTTTGTGCTTCTAAAGAATGTTGTTCTGATTACTATCATACATTTTCATTAAGTTTGGACATGGAAATCATAAAATATCGGCGAAACAGTAATTTTGGCCAGTCAGATCATTATTCTTCATACAACTTTTTGTCGGCATGGTGTATAGATGATTTGTACAGTAAAAATTGTATGAACGGCCTCGGACTAGTTAATTTTGCATGAACATTTAGTTTTTTCAAAATGGCGGAACATTTTTCCAGGCGGAAATGTGCGCGACTATGCCCATTCGATTCGGGAGCCTTCAGGGAACATGTGGATCATAATGAAGCTTATTTATAGCCCATACGGTTCTCCAGCTACTGTATAAGCGAAAATGTAAATGTGGTTGTTTTAGCGCCACCTAGAGGTGTCTGGATACAATATTATTTTCGGGAGATCTTAAACGCGTTTGGGATATATCTGCAAAGTTTGGTGTCTGTAGTTTGTATAGTTGTTGTTGCCCATGTAGTTTTGTGGCAGAATGGGAAACAATAATAATAATTTCAATCAATTACAATAGGGATCCAGCAGCTTCGCTGCTTGGACCCCTAATACAAAAATTGAAGGTTTTAGTTACTCTTTAAATACTGTTAATCTATGACTGGGATTATAGAGCTGAGGCATTGTTAATTGTTCGAAAGCATTTAAATAATAGTTTTTGTAATTGTACAAGTTTATAATCTCAGAGAATATCTGTGTTTTTTCAAGTAAAATTTGTGATTTTGTTTTTTATCAATGTATTATTTTAATTTCTCAGTTAAAAAACAAAAGTTTTTCTCCAATTGCCATAATACGCCATTGCATTAATTGTCAGTTACAGTACACCTCTGTTTATTAGATTTATTTAGATGTTTTTCTTACCATGCAGTACAAGTATGCATATGTTCTCTGTGAATGACTCACAAGGTAAGGTTACAGCAGAAGCATTCATAAACTACTATTATCATTACAGTGTTCAACTAAGTATTATTAGTATTCCCTCAGTGCTTTCAGAGCCTTTGTGAGCAGGAGCTAGACCAGGTATTGGAGGAGATCTCAAAGATGACCTTCCAGGATAACAGTGGCCTTCTGGACAACCTTTATGAGCTCAAATTCCCTAACTGTGACCGATATGGACTGTACAATCAGAAACAGGTAAGCCACACCACATAGTGCTGTATTATTACACACACAAACTAATCAAATCAGACCATGAAAGTTGTGTAGTAGAACACTGTCTCATAAATGTCTGTGTGACATTCTCGGAGTAGTTCTTTAAAATGTCCAAACTGTCTTGTAAAATTTGTAATCATCTGTAATGTGAACACATTTTATGGAGAAAATGCCAGTATTCTCCAAGTAGCAGCACTGCTACAGAAAGGACATGTTCTGGTACTTTTCACCATATTAGCAAGAAGTATAACCCCTCCCAATGACAAAGCCTACATTTCTCCCTTTGTTTAGGGTCTTTTTGCTCTTATTTTCCCTCCTTTTCTTTGCAATCCTTGTCTCTTTTTCCCACACACACTCTCACGCACGCACACACACACACACACACACACACACACCCCCCACACACACACACACACACACACACACACAGCCACATTGGATCATTTGTTTTGCAGAAAATTCTCTCTTGGATTTCCCCTCTTCTTACTTTCACGCACACACACGCACACACGCACACACACACACACAGACAGAGGCACAAGAACATTCACGCCCATTCTTCAGTAGCAGACTGGTAGCAAGCTGGTAAAAACCATGAAGCCCAAACCATTCATTCTACACCACACCTCTTTCACGCAAGGCCAGGCGTCATGGCAGTACTGCCATTATGATCTGCACTGCCTCTAGTTCTCTCTTACATGTACACACCCCCACCTGTAACACACACACCTCCGACATGTAGACCCTATTAAATGACAACAACAGGGGTTATTGTTGTACTGTACAGGTCCAGAATACCGAGGCTGTGAATGTTTTTGACACATTTCACTGGAAGATTTCCTAATCAGATGAGAAATGGGTACATTTGCTGCCCTTCCTACGAAAGGTGCAAGTCTGTCCTAACTAGCTAAATCACACGTGGTGAACAGAGCACAGGACAGGTTCACATGTCAGCGCATGTCGTTATTTATTTGTCCTTCACATTAGAGCGGGTGAGAGCGGAACACAGCTTTGAGAGCGGCACATGTAAACAGGAACCATCCGTTTCCTAAAGCAGGGCCCTCTGCTGTCTTGCCACCGAACAAGGACGCGACCACGGCCCCCACTGTACTTCCCTAGAGCTCCTCCCTCCTCGCTGAGTCATTATTGTAACTGTCACTGTTTAGTTCCTCCTCATTGACGGAACAAAATGAAGTCCACACAGACACACTATACCCTCCTGCAGACCTTTCATTCTTTTCAACTGCCCCCTCCCCAAGCAATTCCCCCCTTCCCAAAATAAACCCTTCTTCTATTCTCCTGACCCGCTGTTTTTGGCATAAACTGTGTCTGTTTCAATTATGACCTAATTTTTTAAGGGGTTGCGTGTGTGTGTGTGTGTGTGTGTGTGTGAGGGTTTGAGTGGAGTGTTGGTGTTTTTGTCATTGGGGGTATGTCCTGGGTATTGGTTTGTGATTGGGCAGTGCTGACCCACCCTGAAGCCCCCAGCTCTCAGCCCTGAGAATGTACATGTACACACACATATACACACACACACACACACAAGCACATGCAGATTATCTCCGCCCAGCTTTCCAGTATGTTCCAGCCTGTCTTGTTATTGTGTGCATTGTGCGTGCGTGCCTGTGTGTGTGTGTGTGTGCGTGTGTGTGTGTGTGTGTGTGTGTGTGTGTGTGTGTTTCAGTGTAACATATCCACACATGGCCAGCGAGGGGAGTGTTGGTGTGTTAATCGGTTGACGGGGGTCCAGCTCCCGACATCGCCCAAGGTTCGAGGGGACCCAAACTGTAACCAATTCCAGGAGGATGTCATGCCGCTGCCCACAGCAGTAGCCCTCTGCTAGAGCTGGAGAAAACATGGTCTCTAACCACAGACAACAGGGGTTTGGGGGCGGGGGGGAGGAGACTTAGTCCTAAAATGGGGTGATTTCTTTTCAGTATAAACGGGAGATGTTTAAAGCAAAATGTGTGTATGTATTTGCTAAGGCCTTTTTAGAAAGACAATTTCTGGAACAAATTTTAAAAACAATTGCAAGATTAAGCACAATTTTGGCAACCAAAATTAAAAAATAATTCTACTCAAATTACCTTTGAAACCAGCTCTCATCTAAAGGTTTTGTTTAAACACCCATCACCCACAAACAACATCTTACGAGATGTAAAAAGAACAAACTGCTCCTGTAACCAAATAGTGTCTTTCAAACGTAATGATAAACAATATGGAAAACAACACTACTAATATGATTCTTTAGCCTGGCTCTGCCCGACTATTGCTCCCAGCTCCATTTCATTTAGCTTGTATTGCAGACCTATGCTGCTGGCGGTCCAAACAGGGTGGGTTAGTGAGATGACATTGAAGTCAAACTTGTTTCTATATCGCTAAAAATTGCACCGATTGGTTCAGCGCTGTTCAATAGTTTCCGAAGTCTATGCCCAGTAGGAGGCTGTGATCGCTTGCAAATGGAACTTAACCAGACCGTATTCACAAAGTGTATTTTAGGTTTAGTGACACCAGGCTAATTATTCCTGCTGTTAAGAGGGAATTTTGAATGTGCTTTTTGTCTGTATGTCGTGTTGTCTACAGTATATGGCTTGGAAGCCCTGCATGCCTGTATGGAGAAATACTGTATGTGTGCGTGTGTATGTATGAGTATGTGCCTTTGGAGGAATGGAAGGTCATATGCACCCTGATGCATCTATATAATGCTATTAATGGATATGGCCCAGTCCGGTCACTGCATGTGATTGGATCAGGCCTATAGGGCTCTTGTTTGTCCAGCTGCCTGTCTTATCCCCGACTATTTATTCAACCTTTGTCGTTGCAAGATAATTGTGACTCAAGGTGTCCTGCCTAATCCTGATATATCAGAGATTCAAATGCGTAATCTTTGCCACACTATTTTGGTAAAGCTGTACATTCCATGTGAGATCTTTTCTCACTTTAATAGTCCCATACTTTGTTCAGTATAATGTATACTTTCACACATACAGTGTTTACATAAAGTCTATTTGCCTCTTACATTATTACTTTAATTGATCATGAGCAAAATCACCACAATGGCTGTAAAATTACATGTAGAAGAAAATGTTAAAGATTAAACGTTTATTCCATATGTTCTGTTTATTTATTCTGTATTTGCGGAAAACTGCTGATCCATCTGCATTGTGTGTGTGTGTGTGTGTGTGTGTGTGTGCATGCATGCATGTACATGTGTATGTTAAGGGGGTTACTAATGAAGTGTTGACATGAGGATCTATCAGGACAGGGGGCTGACATTGACAAATGTGATACTAAGTGGGTTATGGTATCTAAAAATAAACCAACCCAAGTCTACAAATATATGCCTTTTATGACGACAGATGCACGCAATCACATGCAATCGCTCAGAACTAAAAAAGAAAAAGAAAATAATGTGATACTCCACACTCATATAAAACATACATTCACATGCGCTTGTTGATAGATTTATTAAATAAATAAGTCTGCCTTAACAGCTACTGACAATTCCCAGACCTTAGAAATGTAATATAATACCGGCTAATGCATTCATATTATTAAACTAATTTTGTGCTCACTGAGATAGGCATCTTGTAACTCATACATTCCCAACTGAAACTTCTTTCCAACGTAATGTAAAGGACTGTTTAATAAAACATCTGTGCAAAAAGTATTACCACATCTTATTGACTTTACTTTATGAACTTTTACGGTATGTATAATATTAACTAACCTGGCAATTCATTATTACATTCGCTAAATGAATAACACATTTTTATTTTTATTTCTTAAATGTGTAATTGTGACCACAATTTAAATGCATTGAAACATTACAAATTGTCAAACAAGATAGTGTCTAGTATTTGAATTATAATATAGGTTACATTTCCAACTGTATCTTATAGAGCTTAGTGGTGTCAAAACATAGAGCTGGAGCTTGAAAAATGAAATTATGTGATATTTTGTGGTAAACAGAATGCTTTAATTTGTCCACTTTCAAATCTCTTTTAACTACCTCTTTCTGACTGGTTCAATTTAGACTAAACATCTTCTGTGTGTTGCCTATTTTCCATTTAATGTATGCCTTTTCTTTTCGCTTGGAAAGTCCCTCATTCCCGAACCAGCATCACAAACAGACTGTGTACAAGTATGATATGTTCTCTGACTGCTGGACTGAAGACAAAACACATTAAAAGGTAAAGCCTTAAAGGAAGTATTTATGTCCATCACAGTTAGCTGCATTTGCTAAATACACAGCTCTGTTCCACACTGTGACATCCGCTCCACAGTAGAACACTACATCTGGGATTCCAGGTCTAAGCCTAACTTTGATGAAAGGGCTTGGATGAAAACTAGCAGACACTTGTCTGTTGTCTCCTACAGTACCTCCAACATTGGAGGATCCCGCTACTAAATCATTCACTCCCAACTGCTGTGCATTCTTTCAAATCTCCTTTCATCTCTATTCCAGTGATAAAAAGACCACCATTAGCCCGTTAGGATATAGCATTATACTAGAACACAAGCAGTGATTTGCAAAGATCCCTTTTTAGCAGTGTAAACAGCTGCATGCCATTTGTAAGTTTATGCCTTTAAATGCCCCATCAGTGGCCCTAGGAGTCACGTGCAATGGTTTGAGCTACAGTACAATTAAGGGCATGTAAAACAGATGCAAAAGCTAGCCAAACCGACCCCCAACATGCTTTACACGCTTTACTTTTGACATAAAAATAATAACACTGCGGCATCAAACCAGAACAGGCAAAGAGGTTGTGTTTCCCCTGAAGTAGAAGGTTGCGCTTCATGGTTGCACCACATTACTGTAGAAGCCACTCCACGAATGCATTGGCTTGCAGGCCTACACACTGCAGGGCAAGAACCCATAAGGGGTGAGACGTGCACGTCGGGATTAGACGTAGCTATACCAAGTTGTCCACCTAATTATGTAATAAAAGGGGCATGCACGCTTTGAAGTCATAAGTGCAGTTGTCAGTCCCTTTGAAGGTAAATAGTAATTGTTATGTTCACTACCTCACAAATCAAAGTCCCTACACATGTTTCTTCCTCCTCAAAGTTGAAGTATTTTACCCCCCGCAACCCCCCTTCCCCGCCTCCTGACACACACGTGCATGCACGCACGCACGCACACACGCACACACACACACACTCCTGTGTAGGGGCCATGGTTTGCTTGCTATATGAGAATGTTTGAGCACTCCATTGCCTTTTTCTTATACCCAGCGTCATTCACACACATCTGCCATTGCTTAGCGACCCCAGGGGGTTAATCGGTTGTGCCCATAGTCCTGTCACTTCCATGAGCTCATTGAGGAGTAAAGATGACCAGACATACCATAATAGAGCCTGAAGGACCCCTGTACTAGAGCATTTTGTGTATGAGAGAGATATACAGATGGGAATAGGTGCATGTTATATTATCAATTATATTACCAGGTAGGCCAAAGAGAGAGAGAAACAAATGACGTATGTGTGTGCGTGCATGCGTTTGCGTGTGCGTGCGTGCGTTTGTGTGTGTGTGCGTGCGCACGCACACTTGAGTGGGCCTGTGTGTCTCAGAGTCAACTCCGCCTTTAAGTGGTGATAAAGATACGTTTTCCATAAGATGATGAGGGCTGCTGCAGGCTACAGACCCCCTTCTTCCCGCTATTTGAATGGTGAGCCAGTCCCACTGGAGTGTATTCCTTCTTGAAGTTCAAGCTTATGTTAAATGACTTCCTTGCTCCTGTGCAGTCTGTTTTGACTATAGTGTTGAAAACCAGGTGACTTGCCTTTGGGTTACGCTGTACATAGTCACATCCTGTGCACTATGGAGATCTCGTGTCTCTTGCTCTGCCCTCTAATGTCTTAGTTGTATATCTAACACTTGCCGCGAGATCTGTTTATGTCAAATATCAGTTGGAACTGACTTTCGACAGTGAAAGGTTTAGTCAATGATTATAATATATTTAGTTTTTAGTAATAATAATAATTGTCTAATTCAGCAATGGTCCGCCAGATGTCCTTCCTTTGTGCATGCTGAAAAACATTGCGGGGTTACTACACAGCCCTGGCTCTGTAAATATAAACACACAGTGGTGCAGTGGTGCCCGCCCATTAGGCAAGACTAGGCAGCCGCCTATGGTGGAATGAATTTGAGGCGGCATTTTGACAATTGGCTGCGTGCTCCTGATCAGCTTAAAGCTGTAAATAAAATAAATTAGTTAAAGGTACAGC
This sequence comes from Forbesichthys agassizii, assembly GCA_026546735.1. Taxonomy (NCBI): domain Eukaryota; kingdom Metazoa; phylum Chordata; class Actinopteri; order Percopsiformes; family Amblyopsidae; genus Forbesichthys; species Forbesichthys agassizii. The sequence goes on from JAODLL010022143.1 coordinate 10,521, forward strand.
AGGCTGTCAGTCATTCTAACTTGATAACTTTGAGCTCAAACCGAAACAATATTCCTTTGTCGCAGTGCCACCCCCTCATTTAAAATGAATTGCAGAGCCAATCTATATTGTGCTACTTTATGTTCCTATTTACGGAGCCAGGGCTGTGTGGAAGTAGCCTACAGGATATGTTAACAGCACACACTTAGAAGGATACGCTAGTGGAATGTATCAGCGTATAGCTGCCTAGGCTGGGTCATTGACATAGGTTAAAAGCTTATTTTACACTGTTCCCAAAGCGACATTTTTTGTTTTGTCTAGGGCAGCAGAACGTCAAAGACTGGCGCTAGGTGCAGGCCACAAACAACACTGTCCTAACCTTGGCAGTGCATTTCCAAAGTGTAGGGTGGAGCTTCTGAGGAAGCACTCTATTGCAGTGAAGGGAGAAGATTTTTCTTATTGAGTTCAAATATGAACAAGCTTTCTCCAGATTGACTCACTATACTTTTATTAACAACAATGCTTCTTTACTTTTCGTTGTGGCTAAAATGTAAAAGGAAATTAAGGGCTTAAAGTAATAAAGTCCTAAACGGTGCAGTACGATGAAGCTACTATATTTAAAATCTGAATCCCAACCCCAAAAATACAACTTCGCTAAAGTGCTTAAATGAATACATAACTTTATTTAAATAAATGCTTTGTCATAACAAAAAACAAAAACAAAAAAAAAGGACAAATGTTAAAAGAGTACATAAATTACAAGTTGAATAAATATTACACAGTGATATTCACTTTAATAATTTGAGATTTTTTGTTTTTTTTATGTTTTGTGCAGTTCCAAATGCTGACCTTATTTAATATTTTTTTAACTATCTGCCACCAATATGTTGATTTCACAAAGCCAGTGAACACCACGTTATGATAACCATTTACTTTGCGGTCTAGTTTCTTCCAGTAAAAAAAAAATTAAAAAAACTAAAAGTTATGCATTAAGGAAATAAAAACCTGTAGCTAATGTACTACCATAGTATGAAATGTGAATATGAGTTTAAACCAAGTCAGGAATCAGAGGAATGCAGTACACCCAAACAGGTAAAAATCAAACCTTAGTTTTGACTCAACAAACTTCCAAACAACCACAAGAGAAAATCTAAAGTATTATTAGGGTATTCACATGTTTATATTATATTTAAATACTTGTCTTCTCATAAAGTAATGAGAACATCTATTTAAGGTGAACGCATACGCTTTACCTAACGTTGTAATAGATAATAAAACTTGTCCCTGTTTGAAGTATTGCGTTCCCCAGATTGCTAAGAGTCCAGGTAACTGTAACTGTAATACTAACTGAATCTATTATTATGCGATTGGTGACCCCATACTGGGTAAAGTGGCTAAGCCCTGATTATAACCACTGCCCATGGTGCTAACTCTCATTTCATTTACCTCCGTTTATTCCACAGATTTGCGTATGCTTTGTTCTGTGAGCGCATCTGCCACTGCTAGTATATGTTAACGTTCTATCTAATTCCCCTAAAGGATGTTGTTGTATGGGAGGTCAATCCAGGCAATGGGTTGCACAGCCCCTGCTAACAAAAGAAATGAGCTCAAAGCACGGTAAAAACAAGATAACACATTATTTAGCTTGATGGTGTTGTCTTTTCCCCCCTCATTAACTTCATGACACCACATCTTAGGACGTCATTGTGTTTCAGTAACAATGTTGAATAAGTGAAATAAGTGCAAGCTGCTTTCTGGGTTTTTTTTGTTTCTTTTTTTTTTTTTTTTTTACATGGTGGTTGGAATTTGATGTAGGAAGTGGGGTCTTGCTTTTTACCTTCACAACCAGAAAGCCATTTTGAAAGCCATTATTTCTGCTGTTCTTAAGAAAATGGCTTCTCTCCTACTAAAGGGAGCAGCTTGCTAACCCAAGGAGAGGGGAGCAGGCCGCCGACCCTCCACCACCCAACCACCTGTGAAAATGTTGACATCCTTTGGCTGTCACCCGCTGGCAATCATATACATTGGCAGTCACATGAAAACACAGTTATCTTAGCTTATTGGTTGTTGAAGGAAGAGAAGAGAGAGGTTAAAATAGCTGCAGTTGCACAGCCGTTCCTCGCAAATCACTCTTGTCCAGAATTGACCTCGGGGGGTCAGGGAAGGATTGTAATGGATTCGCAATGCATCCGTGACACCATTTGTAGGACCTAACATTCATCATTCTTTTCTATGTCAGAACTAGACCTGTTTATTTCCATAAAAATGAAACAATCGAACTGCGCTATCTTTTCCACATACTTTCACGTCACTATTTAAACATACAGTATGTGCATGTATGAAGGCACCGTGACTTGACTGTTTAAAGGGTATCCATGTTATCATCTGTCACCCAGCCCCCTTTAAAGGAAGAAAACCTGCTTACAGCTTCCCAATGCTATATCTGTATTGTTTTACTGTAAGAAGTTTTATCGATAAGTCAATGTCATAGACACACATGCAAGAAAAATCTAAATGTCCTGTTTTCAAATAATTCCTGCCTACACGGAGCTAGACAATTTGTTAGGCTACAAACATTTTGCTTTTCAATCAAGCATCAATAAATTGCCGTCGTTTGTTTGTTTCTAGAGGCAAAACATTTAGTAACTATAGTAAAATGTAATGCACCACGGTTACACTGTAGTGACGGTATTGAGGGGAAATCTCTTGGAAAAGGAACATGGCTCAAGAGTGGGCAAGTCGTTACTTCACTAAGGCAAAGGAAACAGCACAAACAATACCATACACAACTACATATCACACAACTGAAGCAGAGAAACGACTGGCCTTACTGGTGAACACGCTCAACCTAATCTGTCAGAAAACAACACATATTGTGTTAAATATAGTGTTTGTTGACTGACCAATGTCATTAACATTTAACGTCGTCATAGTCTTATAGGAGATGAGCGAGCCAGGTCACTTTCACTGAAAATAAGAAGTCAGTTTAACATTTATTTCACCAGCAGTGTCGACGCTCTCTGTTAAGCTCAGTGTCGCCCTGCATGGCGGTGTCTGTTCCAATAGGCACAGTTGGCATATCAGGCTAGCTACATGTCAAAGAGCCACTTGCAAAGGTTCATCTGTGATAATCTGCTCAACCTCTCTGTGTCCCGAGACAAAATATACATTGGCTAGTAAGAGAAGACCAGCCCTGCGCCCGTTTCAAGCTCTAGCAGTTATTGTTCTGACCAAAAAAAAAAAACAAATAAAAGGACATTCTTTTGTAATAGGCTCCATAGTACAAATACACCATCTCACATACTGTACACACACATAACGTTCACACATACACATTTTGTGAAGTTAGACATATTTAAGCAGGTTCCCCTATTCATAAGTGCTCTGATAGAACCGGATAGAGTCACCTGTTATAGCACACCACTATCCCATGCTTCTAATGTTTTTCTTAAAAAAACAAAGAAAAAAAAAGACAAATGAATGAATTATCATCAAAAGCTATCTCCTCAGACATCAGTTCAGTGTCTTGATGAAAGGCTACCATAGCTCTGTTTGGAATCCATGTGCCTTATGTTATGCTTCTGTACAATGTACTTCGTGTTAATTTTACGCGAGAAGCAGTGTAATGGAAACCAAACTTCTATAAAAAATATATACTGTAATTCATGTGCATATATTTCTGTATTTTCATGAATCTGTAGCAGGGGTGGAGGCACATGGGGGGTGGGGGTGGGGGGGGGTATGGTTACCCAACAAAACAGCCCCCTATCGCAAAATAATAAAATATCTCTCATTTGGGAGACTTTGTTTTAGAAATAAAATAAAATATAAAAACACGCCATAAACATAAGAAATCTCTCTAAGTGACTGGAGGGCAGAGCAGGCAGGTGTGGTTTGGGGGAGGAGGGTGTATGGGCCTTGTGTCAGGTGGCGGTAGGGGTCAGGGTGAGGTGAACTGGAGGGGGTGGGGCTTGTCTGGGTTAGGGATGGGTGGTAAACAGAGTTCCTGCCGCTCTCCAATCACTCATTGTTGTTATTGCTGTTCTCCAAATCTTTACACTGAATGTCCCCGCCGCTGTACTCTGTGCCAGGGAGCTGGACGCCATACTTGTCCACACACCAGCAGATGCCTCGCTTGCGACCGCGGGACGGCTTGCACTGTGGGCCAACAAACAGGCTGGGTGACGTTTGGTGAACAGTAAAGGAATAGTTTGTTGGTGTACAGTGGAGCATTATACATCTAAAACATCACTCCAATGTAGAACCCAAACACATGCATGTCAATCCTTTACACACTGCATATAAATGTTTTTTTAACATGGTCGTCATACTGATTCATTCAAATTCACTTTATTGTCATATGTTTCTCACTGAGTACAATATAATGCAATTACATGTGTTTTGCCATGGCTCTCTCCCCCCTTAAAGTTCAACAACAGTATAAAACATAAGGCCCTATTATAACTATACAATAGATATCCATAAACATACTGTTAAAGCAATATTTAGGACAATAAGAGTAAACCCCTCCATGATGTACAGTATTTATGCTGTTCCAAAAATGGTGGTTGTAAACTGGCTAAAGCTTTGATATTTCTAGCGCAGACCACTCAAACTCACCTGCTTGCGTTTGAAGAATCCTTTTCTGTCACAGTTGGGGAGGTACAGAGACAGCGCCATCACACGAGAGGTGTCCTTCATGCTCTGAATGATCCCATCTAACTTTCTCCTGCATGGGCCCTTAGAGGGAAAGATGACTTCATTGCATTACTATTGCAGATGGCATGTACTACTGTACTGTATATGCGCTGACAATAAAAACACAAGTAGAAGTAGCATGCATTTATTGGCCAGAGGGGGCAGATGTGAGTCACCACCTTGCACAACAAAACAAGTTGCTCCTAAAGCAGAGGGACTTTGTGAGGATTAAAGGCCAGCCATTACTTCTGTATCTATACGGTAATGTATATCTTCAAATACACTGTGCAGAAAAGTGGTGCATTTATTTTTGGTGCACCAAAATAAATGCTCACATTGTATTAGCAATGCATCTATTGTAATACTTACAAACTCGGGCTCATGCTTGTCAATGGGCAGTGGGGAGTAATCCAGGGGGGAGCCCACAACCCGCTGCCTGCCCTTGTTCCTCTGCTTCTCTTTGTGTAAGGCCAGGGCTTTCTTGCTGTTCATGATGTCTTTAGGAAGGAGCAACATTTTTGCTGGCTGTTGGTCCTCTGTGATCTCTGTGGTCATGGTGTCTTCATGTTCCCGGGACTCTTGATCTAAACAGGAATGAAATCAAAGGGTTGATTTCTACCGTATGTCCTCAACTCAAATAGTGCACCTAGACATGTCTCTTTAGCCAATTCATCCAAATAGTCACATGGGCACATTAACACAACATGAGATTTGGGACTGTAATTGCTTTAAACACAAATTCAATTCTAATTGAATCTACCATCAACCCATAATTAGGCAGTATCCTGAAGATGAGTGTTAGCCAGGTGTGCATGCTATTCACGTTGTGTCATTTCAAGATGCAAGAGAATTGGCACATAAAACATCCTAAGAAGCAGTAGAAAACAGCGCCCTAATGAGCATTTTGTCTACTCCTGTGGAGCTAGGTTTAAGCCACCCCACTCCAATTACAAAAAAGGAACAGATCTCTTTCATTCTATACTCACCACAGAAAATGCTTGTTATTTTAGTGCTGGAAATAAATAAATAGCCAGATGCTTTTCCCAGGGTTTTTGTATACACCAAATGTTGCTGTACCATCTGTTTACAGAGGTGTGTGTGTGTGTGTGTGTGTGTGTGTGTGTGTGGGAGGAAGGAACAAAGATCAACAGCTGATGAACTGGTAGTCTAGCGGTCACTGTGGTAGCATAAAACATGCTTAAAGTGTCTATAGGATTAGTGTAAAGGATTGTTGCCCATATATGCAAAAGCACGTTGAAATGTCCTCTGGTTAAATTCATAAACAAGGTAAAGCAGACACTGGACATGGCATTTGTGTGCCCTGAATATCTAGGGAAAATTACATCCGATATTGCACGACCGCCAACGTCGTGCCTGGAATATGAGCTGACATGGTAACTGGGCAGGCAAAGCTCAGTGAGCAGCGAAGGCGAACGGTCACAGCAACTCATCGGACACACAGTGTCTGTCCTTGCACATTTTAAGGATGTTGTGCCATTCATAGTCAAGAGATTGTATCTCCCACAGGGGGCACTACAGTCTCAAAGATCCAACATCCCCTTGACAGGATATTTGGGAGGTTGAGATCCCTTATCCCCCCAACTAGAGCCCCTTACCCAGTGCCTACTATCTTTAGGGGCTCAGCCCTAAGCCTAAATCCCTAGCAAGAGGTTCTTTGAGGCCACCACCCCAGCCCCCGGCTTAGCTGTACTATAAGTACAGAGGTATTGTGGGGACTTTGCCAGGTTCCAATTGGCAGAAGCTGCGGTACCAGTGGATGACCCTGGTTATATTTATCTGACAAGGAAACCCGCCGCGGTACACAGGGCCAGACGCACTGAACCAGAGAGGAATGTTGGCCGGGAGATACTGTATATGCCAACTGCTGTTGAAAGAACAAATCCAGCCAACCAACTAGCGCATTGACAAAGAGCTGAGAGAAGGAGTTTTGAGCAACGCATCCACTGGCAGACGACTTCGCTAACTGCTCTGCTCGCACATGGCCTCAGTCTTGAGGCCAAGCATGGAGATGAAACGACAACGCAGTCTCCCAAGAACTGATGTTCAAAGAGCCTGACACAGCATGAGCGTCTGCAGCCTATAGGAGAAGGGTGGAGTGATTACCAGAATTGGGTCTCTGGCTTCTACGCTGCACTGTAGTCTCTTTGAAATGAATCTCACAACTCATGACTTGGCAGGCCCTAGTTTGTGTTTGGATCTGTCCTCTAGTCTACCCGCTCAGACTACGAGGCTATAAACTGCTATAAATAAATATGTCAAACAAGCATTCATGTGTACATGATGCCTGCAGCCATAGTGGAAAAACGCTTACATTTTTGCTGTTCGATTTACTGGTCACAGTGATAAGGACAAATTGTTGTTATTTTAAACAAAGAATTCTTGTCAGTTGCATGATCATCATTAGTGGAATGTAAACCTATAGCTGCATTCACTTTAGAGCATGTTTTATTTAGTGGCGTGGCATGTATTAATATAATCTAGAAATTTTACAGTAAGTAATCTGAATATAAAACACATATATCCCCTAAATTCCAAATGAAAATGTATTTTACATGTAAAAAGAAACTGGGTCTTGTTTTGGAATGACAGTGACACATGTTGTGTCATCACCAGCAAAACAACACAAAGTGTGTGTAGACACTGTCGAGACAGCGGTGTTTGTCTCATTCGCTGAACCACCCAAATCATCTTTCCTGAAGTGGCCGCTTCAGCATAGCCGCAGAAACTCATTTTTTCCATGCTCATGGTCCCCTATGTCGCCTTGTAAAGAAGGCTTGGAGGGTCTGTGTTTAACTACTGAAACTCAGCCAAGACACTGGATGGGAGCCAAGCGAATCAGTCACGTGCAACTCTTCCATTCAGCCGACACCGAAAGCTGCTCAACTATCTCTCTCTCTCTCTCTCTCTCTCTCTCTCTCTCTCTCTCTCTCTCTCTCTCTCGATCTCTGCTCAAACTAAATATATCATTATAAGAGGAGATTATCATTATAGAAGAGGAGCTGTGTAGCCAAAGGAGGTGCACCTGATACTTCACTGTTTAAAAATTAACATCTGCGCACCATTATGCTTCATGAATATCCCAGGTTTCTTACAGGCTAGAGCTCCTGCAAGCATCTCTCTATGCTACAGTAGGTCTTTATAATGATACGGTACATTAATAGTCTTCGATTAGCTGCCATGGCTATTGAAGGCAAATACATGCTGTTTAATATTCTCGGTAGGGGGGTTGGACAGGATAATCGCGGGTATAAATGAGCCGAAGAGTTTCTGTCACATAAACTCTAACACCAGTAACCTACCCTTCGAGCTTGGAGCCTTGATCGACTGCTTAATATTTGATTAAGAACTTGGCCTCAGCACTCCAACATTAAGGAATCTGTAGCAAATATTTTGTTAAGCACTTCACAATTTTGTCCGTTCTCACAAGTGTATTTGAACTGTGTTTTGACCCTTAAGCACAGTTAGTTTGATAAGAGCCTGCATTGGCCTTGTGTATGCTCTTAATCAGCAACTAAACTTCCAGGAAATAGCATTTCCCATGGTATTGTGCACACATAATGTTCACTGCAATCAAAATGTTTCCTGCTTTTCAGAATACTCAGTATAAATAGCATCTTGAACAATTCAAGGATTCTAAATGACAACACACTAACAGTGGATGTAATATCTTCTCAAGTGGGCAATAGGGGGCAAACTTGTTGAACTATTCACAGCTCGGCTAACACAAACAGAAAGAAATGCTTGATCCAGTCAGTTATAACCAGTCATGCAAAAGTACATTATCAGAGTAATGCAGATGGTTGTTCTACTGTGTGCTCCTAATTTTGGTCTGTGGTCTCATCCCACATCTGAGTTTGGGTTTTCTACAAGCCACACGGACGGACGCAACCTCTTTTTGGGTGACCATCACCACAACACAATTGCTGGGTGTGACGATATTCTAACTCCCCAGTGGCAAAGGCAGCTATTTTGGCTCGTTCTGAGGATTCCTGACTTCACTGTCCAAAGCTATACTCTAAACAGCCTACAAAGAAATATCCCAGTGGGCAAAGACACAGTTGCAACATTAATATGGGGTTAACACTTTCCTGGGGTTTGCAGTGACAAAACAGCAAGAGCAACATACCACAAAATCTACCTTAATAAAGTGATTCACAAATATTAACATCTGTTAGACATATAATGATAAGAAGAATGTAACTTTGCTTTGAATATTGAGGTATACTCTCACCCACAGAGAGACGAAAATGCAAATTGTTTTGTTAAGGTACCCATTTTCTCCCACACTGAATGCAGGATGTTGAACCATGGTTAATGTTGCACATAAAAACCTAATGACAATCTTTTAAACTCAATCTCTTTATTATGACATAACAAACTATTATATGTGCATGTATGTATGTTGTCTGTTTGTGTGTGTGTGTGTTGGGTGATGAGGTTCTATGGCTCCACTTTTTGGGGCCGTATATTTAAAAAAAGCTGAGAAGCACTGCTCTAAAGGTTGGCCCCATTGTTTCCATTATTGTGAACAATGGAATGCAGACTGCACCAGTTCATGTCCATGTAAATAATAAAGCAGGTTTTGATCCACAGAAACTGCTTCGATGTATTCGCCAGGAATAACATTAAAAAAAATCTTAGGCTCTTTCTTCCCTTAACCTTGGAGTGATACCTTGATAAACCGATCCTGCATATCACCATAGCAACTGAAACGGATCGGTTACCAGCATGCAGCCTTGTCACCGAGGTTCAAGGTGAGAGAGATGGGAAGCCATAAGCAGCCTTGCCTTTTGCACGGCCATTGTGAAGCTGTCAAGCAGCTGGGACCAAGTGTGACCTGAGCCGCGCAACAGCGGCATGTGTGCACGTGCGTGCATTGTCCACAGTCGACAGAAGAAGGCCGCTGTTTGTTAGACTGACTGCTTAGCTCTCTACTTAATACCAGGGACACGTCTGTGTTCGCTGTGCTTTATGGCCATGATAAATGTCGATGGCAAACACAAGTGAAAAACCACTGACCTTTTAAAGTGTTTATTCAGGATATTAACTGCATTCACACATGTCCAAAAACCCCAAAAAACAATTAAAAAGTCTCCAAAAGTGGTCAGTGGAGGCACCACGTTTCCTGCTGCACGGTTATTAAGATGCCGTACAGCTTTGCTCTCCGTGTAGTATTCAGCCGCTCTGGATTTGGCAGCCTATGCTAATCATCTTTTTGTTTCTTGGCAAGGAGCAATCTGTCCAAACATAAGGCTCTTTCAGAAGCTTGAAGGGCGAGGGGCTCGCTGCCATGAAGTCATATCTTTTGGCCAGCTCCACTGCCTCTCGTTCACTTATATGGGCTAACAAAGTCCGAGTGCCACAAAGCACACACAACCCCCCCCCCCTCCCCTCCAAGCCTCACAGTCCTAATAAACGCGTCAGATCGCAGGGGACCAGCAACAACAAATTCACATGCGGAGGGAAAAACATCGCAAGTGCATGCTCGGCGAACGTTCCGGTTTCTCCGAGAAACGAGAGCGAGGTTGACGACAGCTGAGGTGAGAGACAGGGATACACACTGCGAAGGCATCTCTCTCTCTCTCTCTCTCTCTCTCTCTCTCTCTCTCTCTCTCTCTCTCTCTCTCTCTCTCCCGTGGTTTGGCTCAAGCCAGTCAAAATTTATTATACTGCACCTCGAGTACGGAGGACACTTGAACTGCTCGTCCCATTGTGCTCGCCTGGTGCCGGGCAGGTAAAGGTTGCAACCCCACACCGCAGGAAACCAGAGGCTCACCTCACCTGATTCCCCCGACCGAGGGAGTCTGTCTGACAGACGGGCCTGTCGGAGAGAAGAGAGCGCCGCGGGCATTCTGCTGAATCACTGCGTTGCCACTGAGCGCCCATGCAATGAATGTGCTGCCTGGGGCTGTAAAAGGACACTCTGATTACCACTGTGGGCCGACAAAGGAGTCTGCATCCGTGTGCGCGAACACACACACACACACACACACACCACGTGCACACACCTAAATACGTACAAAGACACAGTGACACAATTGCCTGAAGACACAAAGACGAACAGCCATTATATAGATACACACCCAGACAAACACGCAACCCCTCCTTCTTGCCTACACACACACACACACACACACACACACAAACATGCAGCTGAAATGGACAGCATGTGTCTAGGAATGCTATGCTCTCAGTCCACCAACATGCAGCAGGGCTTTTAGGGCTTTTAGTAGACCACAGCCACTGTCAAAAACCATGGCAACAAACCAAGCTCGCTCGAAATTGTTTTAGACGTTGCCTGCATTGACAGCATACTGTTCTAATGCTGTCCCGTGCATCCATGTAATCCCAAGTAGGCGAGCATACTCTTTATGCTACTGTAGGGGCAAATAGCCTACAGAACCTGTCAACAGCCCACATGAGTCCGGTGGTATTTTACAGACTGTGGCTCATGGCCAGAAACCTTTGTGGCTGTCACCTACTTGAGTAGTTGTTGACAAGCTGCCAGACCTCCGAAGGGACAGTCGGGCTCTCTGGTGGACAGAGAAAACGTTCCATCAGTAACCTCATAAGTAAAACCCATCTCTCTATCTCAGACACATACACGTGGACTCTGATATTTTCTTTGAGTGTATGTGTGCATGTGTGAGACAGGGAGAGAGGGAGGGGGAGAGGGAGAGAGAGAGAGAGAGAGAGAGAGAGAGAGAGAGAGAGAGAGAGAGAGAGAGAGTTTTAGTAGGTAATTTTGCGCATAACCCTTGGGGTTAATGCATCTAAATTCAACATCATGGATTCATAGCCTGGGGAATTGTCTTTGTCTCACAAGAAAAGCCTCTGGTATTGTGATTATCAAATTATTTATTCAGGAGACACAGTTGGATGTCGGTGTAATACAAGAAAAAGTAAGGTATTTCTCGGGGAAACCACGAGCAAAACAAAGAAGCACCGGGTGTACATAACAACACACAAATCCTACGATCTCATGTGAGGGCAGAAAAGACTGGAGGTCTAGATACAAAGAGGCAGTTGCGAATATAGAGTATCTCCGCAGAAGTTTATAGGCTGCACGCCAAGACCCTTAACACAGAATGCGACATCGCTGGAAAGCGACACATGTTAGACAACCACAGGGTTTTCAATACTGCTGCTCTCCTTGCGTAAAACCTGGCAAGACAATCAATAGTTTTTACGCACGTACACTAATTAGGAGCAAAACAGTTCACTTTAGCACTTTAGGACATGCAACGTATTATGCCGTAGTCTTTAACGCAGAACTTTCCCCCATAAAGAAAATTATTAAATGATTATTGAGCTTTACACAATACCCCTCACATTGGGATGCTGTGCCTTGAGAAACAGTAAAGTGTAATAACGCCTCCAGGAAACTCCTCAAAAAAAGAGGAAGCCCCCAGCCAGTTAAATCAACATTGGATAATAGCGTATCGTCCTACCATCTGTCTCCTAGTATAGAGCTACCAGGGGGCAGACTCACCAGATAAATTATTGAAAACAAGCAATTTTTTCTGTAGCTGAGACATTCTCAAATAAAAGCAGATTTACAGTAGGCTACACACTAAATAGGAGTGTGTTCAAATCATGCGTCTTACCTATGGGCGGATGGGCCGGTTTGTATCCTTTCTCGTTGGTGCAAACTCCCCTGCCGTGGAGCAGGGCATGTAGGGGTTTCTCCTCGCCACTCCGCGGAAGGCAGCGCAGCCCGTTGATGCATGTCCCCGTGTACACCCCGCACGCCTGGCCCTCCGACAGCGCGCATGTGAGGCAGCAGCCGCAGCCGGGCTCCTTCACCAGCTCGCATCCGAGCGGGACCGGGGGGCACATGGAGAGTGCCTTCTGGTCACACGGCTCGCACGGCACATATGAGCCAACGCACCCAGACAGTCCCAAAACAAATGTCACCAGCAGGCAAAAACTTAGAATCATGCTTGTGGTTCGTCAATAAAAAACTAAACAAAAACAATACAAAAATAACAAACAGGTGTAATGTGGTTACGTTCACGCAATCCGAATGTCAAAGCTTACAGTTCATCCACATTTGATTGTTATTGTTATCTTATATATAAAAATATTACGCTGGGTTTCGCAGTGCACTATACGCAAGATTGAACAAAAAGCAATCTAACTAAAGAAATAGATATATTTGGTTAATATGTTGTATTTATCCCGATATCGTCTTCAGCAGGAGCAAGGCGATTCTTTACACAATATCTGAACGTCTCTCTTTTAAACTGGATTCCTGTACTTTCTACACCAGAGAAGTTTCCTGAGCAGACTGAACAAGTTGAGAGCAGCCGTGCCTTTTTAAAAACAGGCGAACCCAAACCCCTATGAATACACTTAACAGCAGGGAAGGGAGGCGCACTTGTTCCATATCTTGGCAGTCGGCCAAGCTCTTCTGCAGCGATATCGCTCTTTTACGCTAAAGGATTAAACTGATGCCAAGTGCAAGAGGCAACATTAGAAACCAACACAACACTCGTCAAAACATTAAAAAAAAAAACACTCCTGAAACACTGCGTCGCACGTCTGCAGTGAATATGCATGTGCCCAGTGCACACTCGTTGCTTCTACTGCATCTAAAAGCCAATGTCGCTTTAAGTTGTGAATGATAGGCATATGGACTTAAAGCATGCTCTGTATTTACATTTTGCATGGTAGTTTACAGAGCTTAACACGATTTTCCATTATGTGCAAGTAACCAACTAACGTATTGTGAAACATAACTTCTAATTGTTAAAAACGGCCATAGGCTAAGAAGAAAATGAAGGGTTTATACAATGTTGTTTTCCAATAAAAATATGCGGAGTTGTAATGACTCAAAACGCGTGTTTTCCGTTCCTTAGCATATTGCATTATGCGACACAAACACGTCCCACGTTGTATTTTTTTTAAATGTATTTAGACAGCAGTCGTAGTGGATACCAGTGCCACGCTAAAAATAAGCTTACTCTACAGCCTGCACCTGTTGCTTCCATTGGACACCATATTACAAAGGTACCGAGCAGGGAAATAGGCTACTCAAAACAGGTCGTTGTGCGTGCGTATGTGCTCGCCTTAGCTGGATCGCGTTAGTGCATTTGCAGAGCAGGGACCAGAGAAAGACTTGGGAGAGAGAGACGCGCAAATAAAGAGCGTGAGAGGGAAGGAGGCGTGCTCTGTCAGGAGTGTTTAGGCAAATGGTCTGACAACGGGCAAATCGACTATATTGCCTAGAGCTTGTTTCAATGTGTAGCATATTGCAGTCCATGACACGTAGGACTCGTTAGTCGTGTCTGCTATTTTCATCGATGACGATTTTCAAATGTCTTCCCTAATTAAGTGTAGAGGTGTGTGTAGATGTGTTTATATGATTTGTTTCACTTCGGTGAAACATATATCTAAATAGCGTTCTACCACACTACTGCATGTATAAATGTGGCTTTTTATTTATTTTAATGCTGCTTGACGCATGATGACTGATACTTTATGGAGATATTTATTTATGGCAGTTCAACTATTGAACATTGGAAGGCGCTATTAGCAACGGCATAATAAAGCCTACTGAATCTCTCACAAAACTGTTCAGTTATAACTGCATAAACTGTAAATATTAATAACTGTTTTCAATATAATCATTTATAATAAAAACTATTAAAATATTTATATATATTATAATAAATTATTATTTTGATTTAAAAATGTAAGATAGTGCTTTTCTCAAATGGAATTAATGTAGGAACATCATCAGTCACACATGTACTGTGACCCAGAATACTTGTCAGTTGACTTGTGTTCAGTTCAGCCAGTGCTGTTGAAACAATATTGCCTTACAGAGGATATATGGTATACTTACTGCAACTGTAGCCTATACCTGACTAATATTCTCTCAATTCACTATATTTCCCGGTCTTTATCGCTCATTCATATCCATTTATAATTTGCAATATTGTAAGCTAAAGAGAGTGTTTTTGAAAAAGAAAAAGGAAAATACCTTTTTCTTCCACATTTCATTTCTTGAATCTACACCTCCAGGATGGGGACCTGTTGATCACTGCGTTAAAAATGTGTCACAAATGGATCCAGGGAACAGTACTGGCAGAGATACAAAGTGATTTGTGATATTTGACCTTCCTATCGGAGACTTGGTTCCAGTCCCAGTGCATTTCAGCTCCAGATTAGCAGCAAGTCTTATGAGGGCAAACTGATATCTTGATGTGAGTAACACTGGCCAAACCCACACAAGGAGGTTTAGAGTCGACATAGAATGTGACAGCAAAATATTCCAGTTGACTAGTAACACGATTATTGTAATATATTTGAGTTGAAATGTGATCATCGTAAACCAAGTGTTAGTAACATATCATTATAAATATATAT
>JAODLL010022154.1:0-25589 GCA_026546735.1 Forbesichthys agassizii
ATATATTTATATCTCTCTCTCTCTCTCTCTCTCTCTCTCTCTCTCTCTCTCTCTCTCTCTCTCTCTCTCTCTCTCTCCCTCCCTCCCAGGCCCATGCCTGGTGTGATGAGGGTGCCTACCTGTTGGCCAATCAGCTGGGTAATAAATTCCAGTCAAAAGATGGGGCCCAGGCTTCTTTAAAAGACATAGACAAGCTCCTGGAAGGAGCTCCATCTATGCTCAGCTCAGGGCCTGACATCCTTACAATTGAGTATGAAGCTGTTATCACGCTCCAGCTACAGGTCAGTCACAATAAAGTAGATCAAAACGCAAAGCAAACTCACTGTGAGCTTTAGTATGGTAATTAGCACCCCCCGCTGGGGACTCTGGAGAAGGCAGTTTGTCACTGATGCTTGTGAATAAACATTTTATAAATAATTATCTATGCAGTATACTGTATGTATTTATGACTTTATACAAGTTTGTATGATCATATAAACCAGTGGAGAAGGTTATGGGGATTTTTCTCATGATTGCTATACACTAGTTGTGCTAGCTAAACAAAACCTGAATCATACATCACACAATGATTAGGGGTGAGGGAGAATAATTATAGTGGTATAATATATTCAGTATATCACACAAACACGCTTTAATATTGTTTTACAATTTGTTTGGAGAAAGCTTTTGCCAACTGTACTTGAAGTATATGTGTACAGCAATGACTGCCCATTTCAATCAAATGTTGGTGCATTTTTGCTCTTACAGGATATACTTTAAAAATAATTGTTAATGTATAATAATAGCTACTGTATTAAATGTATACGTTTCATGCGACACATATATTAAAGTATAAACCATTCAGTTTCTTTTTTTCTTCATCATTGTCATCCAGAATTAATTACAAATACTTAATTAATAACGTGCTTCCGACTTCCACTCTGTTTTGTCAGGCCCAGATAAGCGAGGCATTTGAAAAGCATGCTACCGTTCAGCAGATGATCCAGAACCGCCAGGCTTGTCTACGCAAGCTAGCAGATAAACATGTCCGCCCTGTCCAGCTGGTAGCTCCCAGGCCAGAGAACCAGTCACGCTCCAAGTCCCCGCTCTTTTCACCCAAGCATGGTGCAGTACACGCACGCACACACACACGTGCACACACACACACACACACACACACACACACCCATACATGTCTACACAATAATGTATCTGTCAGAACAAAGTCTTTTTTATATGTGTAGACCATGGACCCCTATTGATATTCTTTTCATGTAGACATATTTGAAATTCCTCAAATACACAATAGGAAATTAAACAGTGCATCCTAACAGATCCTAAATCAACAGAGATATCACACAAACAAGCCCTAGCCAATTTGAAGTGTTCTTTGCTACCTTTACATTTTGTACTGGTATTACTTCTAATAGCACAATACATCTGCACACTCAGCAGTAACAAACTCTATTCACATTATTCTTGTAAGACAGTTTTATCACATTAACATGAGTGATATTGTGAAATATTATGGAGAAAAACTCAAAATTCATGTAATAATTTTTGGAAATTGTGTGATAAAACACAACACTTCACATATATTATCAAATATTTTGTTGCCAGACCAACAGTGATGTGTAGGGTGGTCTATACCGCCATGTATAAAAGTAAGCCACTATCTAAGCCATCAAAAATAATGATTGACACATTTATATATGTATAGCACGGGTTGTATTCATGTTATTGTATATTTCCTTACATTTACATTTTTTGAAGGAAAATTAAGTTTAAGATCAAATAATTTTGAGGAAGTATACAACAGTGACTATTATCAAACCGATGTTGATAGATCTTTGATGATCAAAGCAGGGTCACACTGTAACCCTTTATCCTTCAATATGGAACCAATATATTATTATAATATTAATTGTATCCTATACATCTGCTATCCCCTTATTTTAGCTATAAACTAAGTAATAGGACTGAACTGTGATAGGACACATCAATGTCCATCCATCCATCCATCTTCATCCACTTATCCAGAGTCGAGTCGCGGGGGCAGCAGCTCCAGCAGGGGACTTAAACCCTTAGGGGGAGGTTTGGGGTCAGTCAATGTTTGAGTTAATATTAACAAGATTCCAGTTTTTATTAAAATTGTTATTGTATTTTATGGGCTTAAAACAGATCTACACGTCGTATTTGTGCAATCACCCCAGGACCTGTCTGGTACACTTGGTCTGCTCGTTCATAATCAACCGTTATCGATAATGTTAATGGTTTCCCTTTCTCAGCCCCTCCCCTCCCCTCATTCAACTAATTGACTTGTTTTAGCATTTATGTGTTGTGCAATACAGTAGGTGGAGTCAGGCTCAGCGTTGTGGTGCAGGTTCACTAGTGATTACAATAGCCCTGATGTTGGCTGGTTTCTTCACAGGCGATGGTTTAAAGTTCACCTTTGACATTTCTCTGCCTGGGAAAAGGTCTTCACGGAAGAACCCCAACTGTAAAAAGGTTTGGCTTTACACAGCATCAGTTAAATAAGCCTTTATTCTTTCCTGGGGCGCTCACATAGAGGTTTGTCAGATTAATTAAGATTAATTTGGACATTTTGTATTAAATATGCATACCGGTACATGCATTTTTCAATAAACGATGGTTTAATAGCCATGGTTTAGCATGTTATTAAACTTTCAACAACAATGAACTATGAGTTTTTATTTTCTGTTGACTCACACAGTTTAAGCACCACTGTGTTATACAGTAATAACTGTAAAAGCATTTAAGAGCATGTGCTTTATTAATGTAAACTCCACAAAAAGTAATGTTGTGTATCTGCAACGGATGTTCCACGATAAAAGCAAAAATTAATATGTGTATGTGTGTGCATGTGTGTGTTTGTCCAGATAGAGGTGATGCATGACTACCAGGAGAACAGGAGTTGTGTGTCCTACACTCTTGAGGGAGAGGACAGCCCAGATCTCCTCAAGCGGTGAGCAGCCATCCCATCTGTCTTATACTGTAGTACTTCACTGCTCTGGTTAACTTGTTCAATATCTTGTTCTCTTTGTTCACCCCTAATGATGCTCTCTGGCCCTCTGTGCTGCTGTCTTTATCTCTCTGTCTGTCTGTCTGTCTGTCTGTCTGTCTGTCGGTCTGTCTGTCTGTCTGTCTGCCTGTGTAGTCATGTGATGCGGGAACTGATAGAGACTGAGAGAATCTATGTCGAGGAGCTACTGTCTGTGTTGCTGGTGAGCAAACGCTAATGCTTTCCGTTAACATCAACGGCACTCATGCATTTGAAACAATTTAGCGCTGTTAATTGACATAATTATATTGCAGTGTAACATTTTTAATTTCATTTTAAAAAATGTTTAACTTCAGCCGCTGTTTCTCTGATATATATCCTCAAGTATAATGCTGTCTTGATTTGAATATTGCAGGGTTACAGGGCAGAGATGGACAATCCAGCTCTGTCGGTACTCCTGCCCCCAATCTCTCACAGCAAAAGAGACATCCTGTTTGGCAACATGCCTGAGATCTACAACTTTCACAGCAGGTGACAGTCAGTTACAGTATGGCTCTGCTAAATGTTTGATAACCTAGCATGCTAGCCTGCTGTATAACCTAACTGAGATAGCACCCATCCATTTAATAAGTATTGAGGAATAATTCACTTTAAATGATGGTGCAAAGCAAAAGTGTTTTTTTGTCTTCATGTTTTCTCTTTTTATCCCTGCTTTGTTAATGTGTTGTCTACAAGCACATTATCTTAACATGAGGATTACACCAGTCCCGTGTTCAGTATTTGGACTCAGTTATCTCAAGCTCCATATTTGTACTGGTGTGTGCTACGGTGTTGTTGATGTCTTTACAAGCTGTTGCTTTGATCATGTGGTTTCAGGGTGTTTCTTCAGGAGCTGGAGGGTTGCCTTGAGGCTCCAGAAGGAGTAGGGGCCTGTTTTCTGGCACGAGTGAGTTGATGATTTTTGTTTTTGTTCATCATTCCTATATGTACATCTATAGCACATGTATATATTGTTTATTAAAATATCAAATACTCTGTCTTTTTCAGAAGGAAAGCTTCCAGATGTATGAATTGTACTGTCAGAATAAGCCACGCTCTGAGGCTCTCTGGAGACAATTTTCAGACTGTGCCTTCTTTCAGGTTAGTATACTTTTATAATTTCTTGTGGATCCATACACTTAAATATAATTAGTGTGATATTTATTCAATAATGCATCGGCCAAACTTTCCAGTGGTTTAACATCCTCCTTCCTGTTAAGGCGTGTCAAAAGAAGCTGGATCACAAACTGGGACTAGACTCTTACCTTTTGAAACCCATTCAGCGTCTCACCAAATACCAGCTTCTATTGAAGGTTCGGTACGCACACACACACACACACACACACGTGCACAGGCACACGCATGCACGCACGCACGCACAGACACACGCACGCACGCACAGAGTCAACAGTTAAACATGTTAAACAACAAGTCCTAAGTATACAGTATATTCCCTTAACAATTGACTAGCGCTAACTACACGCTTTATTTTACAGCGCATTCACAAAGGATTAGCACCACAATGACGCAGTACAGTTGCCTTTAACAGGGATGTGTTCCTAATGTATTCAGGAGTTGTTAAAGTACAGTACCGGATGTGAAGGAACGCCTGAACTGCAGGGGGCGCTGGCAGCCATGTTGGACCTGCTTAAGTCAGTTAATGACTCCATGCATCAGATAGCCATCACAGGATACGAGGTGTGTGTGTGTGTGTGTGCAATATTTAACCTAAACTGTTATAATAATAATAACCCTTTAAAGTTCTGATTCAGAATATGATATATATAATATATTGACCCACGTTCCTCCATCCCCACCCCCTCCGTTGCCACTCGGTGCCCAGGGAGAGCTGTGCGAGCTGGGCCGCGTGCTCCTGCAGGGCTCCTTCAGCGTGTGGCTCAGCCACAAGAAGGGCTCCACGCGCATGAAGGAGCTGGCGCGCTTCAAGCCCATGCGGAGGCACCTGTTCCTGTACGAGAGAGCCCTGCTGCTCTGCAAGCGGCGCCAGGAGCAGGGGGACGGCTGCGACAAGGCCCCCTCCTACAGCTTCAAGCACTGTCTCAAGGTGGGCCACCACGGACGGAGCTGGAGACACCACCGGGTGACCGACCAGCTTGCACACCCACCTTGACTTATTGTTCATTGTAGGAAGGAAGGGGACAGCAGGTGTTTACACTTTTTTTGTCTTTCCGTATGGAGTCTTTCCTATTGAGGATGTCAGTTCATCTGTTTACATGACCTAATCAGGTCTTGTGTTTACATGGGATGTCACCTAATCAGGTCTGGTGTTTACATGGGATGTCACCTAATCAGGCCTGGGGTTTACAATGGATGTCACCTAATCAGGCCTGTTGTTGACATGGGATGTCACCTAATCAGGCCTGGGGTTTACATGGGATGTCACCTAATCAGGCCTGGGGTTTACAAGGGATGTCATCTAATCAAGCCTGGTGTTGACATGGGATGTCACCTAATCAGGTCTGGTGTTTACATGGGATGTCACCTAATCAGGCCTAGTGTGTTTACATGCGGCGTCACAATTTATCAAAATAGATGTTGAACATGCACACATTAGGCCCGGTATTGTAATGTGTTCCACTAGCAGAAAGGCTAAAAACGACCAGCCTCTAGTTGTAGGCACATCATGGGAGAGTGAGGCTATTTGTGTGACTGGTGGAGAGATTTACGACTCCAGATGAAGTCCTTGTACTGTACACTCACTTCTTTGTGCAGAATAGCGTACCGCCTTGTCTCAAATCAATATATCAACGACAGTTACAGGGGCAGGGGAAGTCATCGGGTTTAACAGTTTACATCGGGTTATGGACACGGGTTATACTACCCCGCTGTTTCAGAATGAAATTTAAATCGGGTTGAGCCTTTCTCTTCCGATTGATGTGTTTATGTGGAGCATTTTCTTTCGGGATGGGCGTTTAACACGAATCCCATCGGAATAATAAGGTTCATGTAAACTCAGCTACTGATGTGGGCTGTGGTGGGTGGGTGTGCATATGTGTGTGGTTATGTGTGTGTGTGCATGTGCATGTGCGTGCATGCGTGTCTATATGTGTGTGCCTGTGCATGTGTGTGGGTTTAAATGTGTCCCAGCAGGAGAAGATGTGACATGATGCAAGCCTTCCTGAATTATGTGTGTGTGTGTGTGCGTGCGTGCGTGCGTGCGTGCGTGCGTCTTGTGTCGCTCCTGGCAGATGACGGCCGTGGGGATCACAGAGAACATCAAGGGAGACATGAAGAAGTTTGAAATCTGGTACAGCGGGAGGGAGGAGGTCTACATTGTCCAGGTGAGAACATCATCTTCACAGTCCCACTGACGTTTGTAGACCATTGTACTTTTAAACCTATATCTTTGTCCATTGCCCTAAAGTATGCTGTGAGATGGACAGCAGTATACAGGACCTACTCTACGATCCAGTGGGTCACCTGACTTGTTGTAATCCAGTTTACTAATCTCTCCTAGGCTCCTACAGTGGAGGTGAAGATGGTTTGGCTCAATGAGCTTCGCAGAATCCTCACTAACCAGCAGAAACTTCTTAAAGGTCTGAGAGGAAGTCACTATACTCGCCAGCAGCGAGTGTTGTCAACACATCTTCACTGACTGCTCTCTTTCTTTCATCCGCCCTCTATTAGATGAAGCCTATCAACATGGCCAAGTGGTGGAACACATATCTCTGTCCCCGCCCTTTACAGAGAGGTCAGTTCCCATGGTTACTAGTGGAAACCAGTGCCAGTGCACCAGTGATTTTCCCTCTAGAACAGTATTCATGGCATGGCTGTATGCAACTATGCACTCTCAGACACACACACACACACAGTTCTACAGTAGACATTTGCTCAGGTTTTGTGTCTGATCTTCACAGTGTCACGGAGTGAATGTGAGGGTAGGGAGCCTTGGCTGAAGGGTGTGTGCACATGTTTTTGTGTGTGCACCGGTGTTTTTGTGTTTGTGTATGTGTGCATTAGGGTGGCACGATATTGATAAAATGTGATATAAATGTGATATTGATCATTTCTATATCAATATTCATTTCGATATTTTTAAACATAACAAAATACATCAAAATACTTTGATAACATATCAAAACAACACATTTTCAACTGACAGTCATATTGGACTCGTACAACAATCGTAATTCCAAGCTACCGAGGAGGCATCCTTTTTGGCCACTAATGTTTTCTCTTCAATCTCTATTATGTCATTAGCTTCCTCAACCACACATCTTACTGTTCTGTTTAAATCAAACACAACTAAACCAAACAGCCAATGGATGCTTCTCTCCACGTAATAAACTGAATATTTATTATACATATATACATTTTCCATATAATATTGCGCAAAGTGATATTGCGATAACGACACGGAATCGATATATTGTGTACCCCTAGTGTGCGTGCAGTCATGTGCTTTTGTGTGTGTGTGTGTGTGTGTGTGCGTGTGCGTGCATACTTTTGTGTTTGTGTGTGCGTGTGTGTATGTGTGTATGTGCGTGCCTACTTTTGCTTGCGTGCGCTTGTGTGTGTGCATGTGTGTGTGTGTGTGTGTGTGTGTGTGTGTGTGTGTGCGCGTGCCAATAACGTATCAAGGCAACAACAGGCCTATATAGCAGATTTTCTAAACAATATAAAGAATGACACCATTCCAGCAAAGGCCTGCATAATGAGCACTATATTCAGTATATCTACTCGCGGCTATCATTTAAACTTAAATCGTGTTCTATCTGGAGCGTGATAAGCAGGGTCGAATGAAGACTAGTACATTAGAGGGCCCGGCTGATTGTTACTAAGGGCCCAATGTGGTTGCATTGCCTGCATTAAGGGTGGTTTTTGTTTGCGTGTGCTTGTGTGTGTGTTAGTATAACTAGACCCAGGCTCCAGTGCGTCCTCTTGTGTTTGGTTGCCTCCCCATGCAGGGGCTTGCGTCCGTCCAGAGCGGTCCCCAGGGGCTGTCTGCCGGGGCTGGACTTTGTCTCGCTGTCGGCTGACGTGTTTCTGTGCCTGCGTTCACGGAGCGCCGGCCCCCGGAGCCCCCGGCAACGGCCCCGGCCACGTCCCCACCCCCACCACTACCCCCAGTGCCACTGACCCGCTCGCCCTGGCGCTCAGTGGGTAAACTCAGCCCTTGCCTGGCATGGCATGGCATGGCCTACTTGGGCTGCTGTGTTTTCATACTGACCGTCATCTGCAACCCCGTTAACAGATGCCATTCTGGCTCATGGGGCTCAGGGCTGCTATCCATGTTGTGCTGTATATCTTAGGGAGATGTGGCTCAAGAGCTCTCCTCCTTACAAGGCATTGCACCCAACCTCAAAGCTGCAGTTCTGCATGTAATACAAAACCAAGCAAAAAGCATCTTAAAAAGAAACACTGTTTGGTTTGATTCCATGATATTTGTTTTGGTTGTGCTCATGGCTGCTTTTTAAGATGTGGCTCTTATCGCTGTCTACTGAAGCAAAACAAAGAACCAGCATTACAGAAACTCAACACCAGCAAGCTTTTACAATGCCATCACCTGAGAGCAGATGTGAGTCTCTACAGAGAAGCTTGCATATGGCTTTTCTGTGCTCTGCCATGCTGTCTGGCTAATGGCTGAACGGTTGTGACTGTATGAGATGTGCAACAGGACTCTGGTGCTCCTCGACACACATCTGGGGTCAGCTTCGTTGTCCCCACCTCTTACGGCTTCACGGATCGGCTTCAGGGAAGCTGATCCTAGATCATGTGGCTGACGATCTGTCCTGTTATGTTTGGTGACCTGACAATATCTGCCGAGCCACATGCCAATGTTGCGTTGCTCTGTTCCCCTAGCAAACAGCAGAGGGCATCAGTGAGTTCAGAGGACACTGAGTCAGAGCGGAGCAGTCCAGATACGCAGTGCCACTCACCTCGACACCGCCGGCAAAACCGCAGAAGTGAGTGAAGCTTCTACTGTGTTATATGATGTTGTCTCCTACTTAATAAGTAGGGCTGTGCTCTTGGTTTGGTTAGCATACGATAAATTACCATTACAATGCATAAATATGTGACTTTAATGGGGAGGTAAGCCATTGCAAGATAACGCACTTCATATTTAGAAAAATATGTCCTCATGGTACCACATCTGGTGTTTCTACAGCCCTGGCTCTGTACATGGGAACACAGACAAAGTGGTGAAGTCCGTCCCACATAACATTGTCTTAGTCTGGGCAATATGTGTTATATTTTGGGGGTAGCAGCGTGTATGGCATTGAAGGGAGAGCTTTTGTTTTGATCGAGTTAAAATATCAACAATCCTCCTTATCATCCAGCATCGCTTACTCCACTGTAAGAGCTGCCTGATTGCTACATAGACAATGCTGTTGGTTAGAGGAAAACTGTTTTGTAAGTTATGATTACATATTACATGTATAGCATTATGCTTTACTGAAGCTCTGGGCGCATTGAGAAGTTCTGTGGGGAAATTAGCTTTAATTGCACACGCTTCTTAAATGCCTGTATGTGCGTGTGTGTGTGTCTGTGTGTGTGCGTGGTTGTGTATGTGCGTGTGCGTGCATGTGTGCGTGCGTGTGTGTGTGCGTGTGTGTGCATGCGTGTGTGTGTGTGTGCGTGTGCAGGTTGGCCTGGCGCTCATCACTCAGCAGACATCTGTGAAGGGTTTGAGGAGTGGTCTGGAGCCCGAAGGACCGCCCATCTGTCAGACACTGAGGAGGAGGCCATGATGCAACTGGTGAGATGGGCACCTGCTCAAGCTTAGGCAAACAGCAGCACAGATTTAGAGTTGGAAATATAAGCTATTAAACTCTGCAACCTGTTTTAATATACCTCACCTGTAACCTCAAAATGAATGAATCAAGAGAATGAATGGATAGATGGTTGGATGGTTGTTGTGTGTGCGCGGACTACTGACCATGTGAGTTTGTAGGTTTGGCTGTGTAACACTGTATTGATTCTTAATGAAGTGAAGTGCTTGACTTTGGTGTCCCAGGCTCCAGGCAGGTACAGAGCGTTGGCTGACTATGCGAGGAAGGCTTCCGACGGCATCTCTATCAAGTGTGGTGATGTCATCCAGTTACAGCATGAAGACAGCCATGGCATCTGGTGAGTGTTTAAACCCTGGCTGTGATGAGAGAATGTTACATGTTCACCCCACTAAATTGACCCAGGGCAAAACAACACAGCCACCACTATAGCATTCTTCATAATCCCCCAGGCTTGTGAAGAACGTCAGTCGGAAACACGAGGGCCTCATCCAAGCAGCCAACCTCCGACTGATCCTAGGAAAAAGCAGTCGAGGACACTCCTCCAGACTAGGGGGTAGGAATTGACTTGTACTAACACGGGGCACAGTGCTTGTGAGCTGACATACAGTAATAATAACAGTAGCCACGCTAATGACTATACATCACATGTTGTGTCTTGTAGACCCAGGGAATGTGAAGGCCAGAAAGCTCAGCTCCCCGTAGGGAGAAAGCACAGAGGATGAATCGTGTGATACATCTTTGGGCTGATGGAAGCCAGGCCTATGTATGCCGGACGACCAGATATCTACTCTTCACTCGCTGTTGCCCTCGGTGTTGTTCCACAAATACACACTGGACCTGCCCTACCTTGATTGACATTCCTCTGGGCCAATGGTTTTGTGCTCCTCTGTCTGGTGAACACTCGAGGACACTGAAACGTGGCTGCAGGAACTCTAAGCCCCACTGGACAATCACTTTTCCTTCATCCTTCCATTTCTCTGAATGGTGATAATATGTTTTTACATTATCTCTGACATGGCTGGACCAGTTACTGCTGTTGCAGAGGGGACCATCGTGTTACATGGACTCTCCGCTGAAACAGGATCCATCTCATAGCCAGCTAATATGAGAGAATGCAGTTTGGGGATATGTTGTATACTTTGTATGAATATGTATATACTGTAGATGACAACCCAGGACTTGCCTGAGACATTTCTTATAGATAGTTTTGTAAATATGCAGTACTATTTATTTTTGACTTACTTTGGTTGGTTTGTATAATTGGTTGACATTTTCTTGTTCATTCTTGTTTTCATAGATTTCATTCCTTAAGGCACCTTTCCTCCATACTCTCGGAGTTAAAATGCCAAAATGTGCCGTGCCATAATGCCTATATGTGTATGTACTGTACTGTTAGTTAGGCAATATAAAATATCCTCTTCTTCAATCAGACCTCAACACAAGCACTTTAACGGTGGAAGGTCAATGGAGAAAGCAATTAAGCTATCGTGTATTGAGTGGCAGTTATTTTTCTTGGCACCACGCCTCCCGCAATGCCTATTATTCTAATTCATGCTGTCATGTCCTTGGTTTATTATTGTGTATGTTATGTGTCAGCGGTACGAGTCATGTGAGACACGGCCCCCATGCGCTCTGGCATTGCATACCAGTGAGGATTTCCTCAGAAGCAGATTGCAATGTATTCTGAGCAGTGGGAACAGCACAGTGCTAACACAATGTGTGCACACCGTTTCCCTCTTGCTTTTTGACTGTCAGTCACAAACAAGGGAATGCAGAGGGAGAGGAATATTCCATTAGTGTTCCATTTGAGGCAGATCCTTTCCTCATCTCCATTACGGCACAATTAATATTGGAAAGCCGTTAAAAGGGGATCATACAACACGCATGAAATACATACCCGCTGTGTCGAACGTGTAATTAAATATTGATTGGGGACTTTACCACATCAAATTGTGGCCCCAGTTGGACGTCTTCCTTTAATATGATGCATTTGATGTGTAAATTATCCAGAGAACAGCGGGGGCAGTATCTCACTATACATTTTGTGTGTTGTTTATTTATATATTTAGCTGTCATGTTACTCCTGCACAGTATGAAGTATCTATGCAGCCCCAGTGAAAAAATGTCTCAATACATTGTGTATATTACGTTATGCTTACTGTAACTGCATTGTGATCCACC
Organism: Forbesichthys agassizii; assembly: GCA_026546735.1. Lineage (NCBI taxonomy): Eukaryota > Metazoa > Chordata > Actinopteri > Percopsiformes > Amblyopsidae > Forbesichthys > Forbesichthys agassizii. The sequence goes on from JAODLL010022154.1 coordinate 11,977, forward strand.
AACAACAAAAAAACGTTTTTTTAATAACTTGAATCCAAATTGCTGATTATGTCGCACATATTTTCCAGTAAGGAAAGAAAAACAGTTGCTTGAATTATTTTACGTAACTTGACAAGCCCAGTAATGCCTGTTCTAGAATGTATCCACTGGAACAAATGCATGGCAAATGAGTTGATTTTTTAGAATCATAGTCTTAACATTCTCCTAGTTGTACAGTTTCATTGTTGTATAGAAAATAAATAATTTGCTGAAATAGATATGGTAAATCCTCATTAAGATTTCCTGTTTTTATGTATATAGTTAAGTATTGACATTACATAAACCATGTATGTAATGCAAAACACTAATTTTGAATCAAATTAATTAACTTTTATATTTATTTTATTATACTTTTTTTGTCGTCAAAGATTTTCTAAGATTCATAATTACTATAATACCAGCTGCAATACATATATTGTCCAGCAGATGGCAATAATATATTTATTTAGGATTTGGAGAGATTTGAACTAAATCATGGGAATCATGTTCCAGCATAAACCAAACAATTAAAAACACTGTATGTTTTTAGTTTTTGGAAGCCTTTTAATCACTATAGTTCTACTGTTTGTCCTAATTTTATCAGCACCCCCCAGGACAAAGGGGGACATTTTAACAAGCAAGGAATGACATATTTGGCAGGGGCTCAAACCCAGGATTTCAACATGAGCAGATTCTCTGAAATGCTTGCTGAAGAAAAGCTTTCAGTAATGTATAGTCTATTGAATACAAAGCAGGTTGTGCCTAATAACTCTTATGATGTAGGCCTACATCTTTTATGGATCAGGCTCATCCCAGCCTTTGAGCTTTGGCTCCCGTTATGCCACGTATCCAGCGTGTAGTCATGCAACACCCTGGTGTAAACACCATAGCCTACTTTCCTTCCTTGGCGCACTCCTCCACCCAGCTCACGATGCCCGTCAGGAACCAGGTGTTGGGGACCCCCACTTTTTCCCTGGCAGGCATGCTTTGCTTTGTCCAAGTATCCTGCGCAGAACATCTGCTGAGTGATCGGGGGCGCTCCTGCTATCCTGACACGCCGCCCGCTCTGCTGCAGGTTATTGGCGGTGACCCACAGGGAACGCGTGCGTGCATTCACACCGGGCAAGGTCTCTAGGTGGGCAGGGAAACCTGCCTGATAAAGAAGTAATGCTTCCACTAGAGAGTGGGCAGCAGCAATAACCCACAGCTCACTGAAAATGGTGCCTCCTTAGAGTACAGAGTGTTGGCTGCTTCCTTAGAGAACTCTTAGAGTAATTCCCACCGTACCCACATACATTCATGTGAAACAGCCTAGCCTACATGGTTGACCTACTCACAATCAATATAGCATTTTACCTGCCGTGCTTTCTCATCAGGAATTGCAGCATACTGTATCCTCCTACCACATGTTTTACAACATTGCTCTAGTCTTTCTCTGAGTGGATTGCTGCGAGACCTGTCTAAAGAGGGCACTGTGGCATTGGCTGAAGTAGATACAGTAGCGGAGGCAGGTGATGCTTTGCAGGCCTGCGCTCTGTTTGAGCAGCAGTGACCTCCACACAACACCACCTGCTGCTGTATAGCCTTCTTTCCCACAAGGGAATTCAAATGATTACAGGAGGCACACAGGGTCATTTGAACCATGATTAGATGCTGTGGCAAGAAACAATTAGAATAGTATTTTTTAGCACGTTCAGTCAAGTCAAACACATACCCACTGGCTCACAGGTCAACAAATCTCCAGCCAGCTTGTACCCATCAATACAGGAAAACTTTGCTCCAGTGGTGCCCATCGAGTCACAGAAGTGCATGCATTGTCCGTATTTCAAATCACACCTTCTACCTGTTACTGAAGAGAAGAAGGACGAAGGGAGAGGTATATTTGTTTGGATGCTCAGTTCAGATATCAAAAATCCTTCCCCAGCATTCCTTACTACACCCTTACCTACTGTCTAATAGATTCACCAGTTGAATGAACATGCTGAGCATAAGTTAAACAACAGCATGTGCATTAACAGATTAACATAGAACTGTATTGACTTTTATACTGCCATAAACATACTAAACTCTCAGTTCTTGCCAGTAAAGTCATGGAGACACATGCCGGTGTATGATCCACGGAGGTCTTGACACACACCCTGGTTCTGAAATGGCTTTGGAAGACTTTGGTCTCCATTTGGAGAAGCAGGGACCAAAAACATGATTACCACCACAGACAAACATCATCCACTATATATAAATACAGTAGTAGTGCTGTGGGCAGTTATACAATCAGCTGTGAATTAATTATTAAAAAGCCTTACCTACATAATCTTCCTAAACTTCCGTCTGAAATGCAAACAGTCAATGTCTAATAAATCCAACCAACACTGATAACATTACACAATACACGTACATACTGTTTTCTCATCATCTTTAAAGATCTCCCTGGCTTACTCAATGTCACGTGTTTATTATATACATTACATTCTCTCTCCAATTTGCCTTTCAAAACATGTTGTAGCGATTTTGTCGGCGCAGGACATTGGCCACGTCCTGGCCACTCAGAACCACATGTCCTAAATTTGGAGTTGTTGGCCCGTGGGGGCAATTGTTCCATCTCCAATTCCAAACCCAATATTATTTCTTGGAAATAATGACTTAGCAAGACAAAGAAATACATACATTTTACATCTCAACTGGTTAAATTATTACTTTATATGTGTAGCTTATTCATTTTGTACATATATTCTACAGCCTACTCAATGGATGGATGGATGTATGTTGTAGCCAAACTGATGCAGTGGTCAAGAGTGCTTTGAAACTTTGTGTAGAGCAAGCTTGAGGATCAATGTCTGTGGTTTAACTCTAAAGTGTCTCTGTTTTATTATGCTGGAATTGAACCCATGTCTGGCCCCAGCCTCCCTTGCATAGGGAGTCTCAAGGCTGCTCAGGTGGAGGCACATATCGACTGGTGGCATTTATGTTTCACAGAGTCTTTTCAAAAACTAAATAATTCATACTTCAGTAATTAACACTGCCTTCACACCCATTCAATCACTTCCATCTGTGGTGAAAATCAAAGCTTTAGTTTCAAAAGTATTTATTTAATTAGTTATACTCTATATTGTGACTGTACAGTGTGTATGCTGCTGTATGTATGTACCATGTATCTTGCTAAATACAAGGTAAAACAGACAAATTAAAAATATTGGCTATGATACCTGAGCTGTGTTTGTATGACTGTACCTAGAGCACATACTGATTTAGGAAAAACAGCTTTTCTGTTTTCAGACCCATCAGCTTTAAACAAGCTTCAAATGGTTTTAAATTTAAAGGACATATACCATTACATGCTTTTAAAGCGAAGTTGAAATAATTGGGGAATAAAGTACAGGAATGTCAATGTTTTAACCCTTGGTTTTACATAAGTTATTGATACTGTTTGCTTCTCAGTGTATTTCATAATATTTTTTAAATAATCATATGTTTATTTTTTGTTATGTTCTGCTGAAATTTCTGTCTGAAACTATGAATGCTGCTTTTTGGCCAGCTCTCTGTTGGAAAAGAGATTTTGAATTTCAACGAGACTGTTAAATGAATATCCAAATAATAAAATGTATGTGGAGAGTGTAACTTGATTATATTATGAAGACATAGTTCCATAGTGAAGAAATCAAGAACATGTGAATGTCTGAATTCATGTCTCCTAGAGGCTCAGGATTCTTACTGGCTTGTAGATTACTGAACATATCTTTCTGAGAAGAACTCTGCTGATATCCGTGGAGACTGCTAACAAGACCTTGTTGCATGAGCAGTATACAGATAAATTGTTAAACAATGATGGTCTGGACTTGTCATCACACTTTATGCCACTCTTCCTTTATTTCTATATGTTTGCTCTGACAAATCCACCCTGCTGAGATTATATACTAGCTCTAATTAGATTATCCGCTCCAATAAGGACTCATTCCAGACCCTGTCAGATAATACAGATTGATACCCACTCATTGCTTATTGGCATTATTGAGCTTAAGATCAGTGAAGCCATGAGAACCGCTAAAGCCTGCCTGCCTTTACAGTATGGAGTAGACTTCATCACTTGCATTGCAGTCACAATGCTTCCACTGGACAATGCCTTCTGTGGAGGGATTATGTTATTATGTTCTGTGCGTGTGGAACATCCCTGAGGCTGTAGATCAAAATGTTTTCAGCTCAAACAAAGCGAGACTGTAAACTGTAAACCTAGATAATAATGACAGAAAAAGATTATACATTAAAACAAAATTGACTTTCATATCTTCATCCTGGGGCAGATTTGATCATACAACAGGTGTACCCATCTTTTTATTGAAATTCGCATAGCCCACATTTGTAAAATATGTCAACAGGCAACATTGCATACATTATACTTGCCCACAAGAGGGCAGAAGTAAACAATTATTCTGATGAGTTGACATGGTTTAACCAGGCTGGCATTGCTTGATAGGCTACATAAACCTAATATTACCTCATTATTAATATGGGCATTTACTGTTAATTATTTGCTAAACAAGATATAACAAGATCAATATACATCACGGAGCACAAATAAAAAAATGTTTTAAGTGTGTATTTTTAAAATGCATTATTTGAACAATCCTTGAATTCTTGAAAGCTACCCCATTGCCACTTTCGACCTTGATCCTGCACAGACTATAACATACAGTAGCATGCCTCTTTTTGCTCTCAATAGGATGATTATGAATGGAACAGTTTGCTAGTGCCTTGATGTAACTTTATGTGGTGCGTCGTGTACTGTAACTCCCCCATCATCCATCTTTAACTAATGAGCTTTGTGAAATGACACATTAAGTTACTTCATGGGGTTTAAAATGCTTGAAGAAAACATCATGAACGTAAGAGGCATTCGTCATCCACATAGAATAGCTACAATAGCTTGAGAAGAAAACACTTTGACTAAATATCAGGTATTTTACCGTTGAATACAATTCATATTATATAATAAAATGTATCAGCCATAGCATGCAGGCCTGAAAATGTGTAATATTTAAAGGCAGTTCTTCTGTTAATCTGAGCTCTGCGTGCCTCAAAGCTTTGCCCCCTTCCTTCCACAACCCATGTCATTTGCATTAATATGATATATTAGAGTATAGATATCTTAAATAGCACATTAATTTTGTAACCTGCTATTATAGATTTCTAGCCACAGCCTTAACAACATTTTGTGTTTTGATTCCGTCATCTTGTATTATTGTACAGATTCAAATGTGATACATAGCCATTGTTGCTATTTGTTTGAATTGTAACGCTTTTCCAAAACGGTCACATTCTCTCAGACAGAATGGTTAAAAAGGTCAGTGACATGATTGAACATTGATGCTATCAAATCAGTGCTTGTTTGCCCAACATTGTTTAGCATAAAACACAACACAGTCATAATTAATCCACTAGTAACCTGGATAACAGCATTGAAGGTTTAAATTGGTGGAGATGATGTATTTGCTTTGCTGTAATGGTTATGGAAAGAGATAGATCTACTGTATCAGAGAGTGTCATTATTATTACAAAATAAGTGGCTGACTGAGAATCCATTCATTACAATCATGTGCCTAGTTATTTAAACAGCATACTATTTCAAATAAGTTAGAGCACCACCTTCATGTCAAACACTTTTGATATAATGAGTTCCAGTCTGATACTTGTAGCGAAATCCAACTGGAACTGAAACGTGTTGGATTAGATCAAGATGGTTTCAAAAGGCTATATGCTGTTGGCAGCTGTGATTTCTCCAGAGCAAATGCCTTTAGATCCTCTATCCCTCAGCTAATATACACTGGCCAGCTGATGTGGGGGATATTAAAATGCAATATGGGGAAATGCCATGTCAATTATCTGTTGCGACAGAAATGACCCTGACCCCTCGGGTATACAGGTAGCTAGCCCGCTGCCTTGATGGAGTCCACGCTTGTGAGGGGCTTTTTATCATGTGCAAAAATCTATCAAAATATGTTTGTTTTTTCAGCCAACATAAGCAAAAGGCAGACACATGTCTGTAATATGTAATAGTACTGCGTAAGAAAAACATGTCCATACAAATAAAGCTGTTGCCATTGAATGTACAGCAATGACTAATTAATAGGTTGTATATGTATGCATATAACATACGTTTTCATTGCATAAGCAGACAAAAAAGAAAAACCTTAAATAAAATAATAAAGCATACATGCACGCATGCATGTTCTACATATGGAGAGTTTGTGTAAAATGTCCATCTTGAATATTCTGGACACAAATGTACAATACTGCAGGATGTTACCTTAAAAGGTAACCAGCTTCATTTTCTCTGGTGGGTCTGCTACAGAGCTTGAATCAGGCTAACATCTACAGTCAGAGGACTAAACTCACAGTATACATCATTCCTCCACCCTCCTCTGTCTGGTTGGTCTGCCCCAGAAAACATATTTTGAGATAGTTCTTTCTAGAACCCACACCAGCACTAGCGCCCCATGAACATTAGCTCAGTGTATTTTCAGTTTAGCCAAGCTGCAGATCTTTGATTCCCCCATTCCCAGCAGTACCAACCAGCCATAGCTTGAGGTTGGCTTGGTGGTGCATTTACTACAACGCTCAAATCCTGCATTTGGCAGGTATAAACAAACTCATTTGAGAGAGGCCACTGTGGCTGCTGTGGCCAGAGGCTGACATATGTGTTGAGTGAGTTGCGGGAGGACTTTCTTGGCACTGAATCAACTAGTTTACAGGACTATTCTTTTAACACGATTCTTGGAATTTATATGGATATATTGCTGATAATTCCAAATAGGGATACGGCAATGGACAGCATGGAAGCACTGGAATTTAAAGTCCCCTTCCCTCTTTCAGTATCTCTTTCCTCTTCTCTCCTCTGTCGTCATTTCAGCATTTCAGAATTGAGCGTCATGTCATTAACTAAATGCATCAACAAATGACTTGCAGGTCATGAAGTCAGCTGTCACATTGTTATAGCACTTGTTTTCATCCGAATAGTTATTTAAATACTGTGCTAACAGAACATTACTTTTTCAATGACTAATGGCTATTTTAATTGACGCTTCGGAAATATTCAATTACTGTAAAAAAGGCTAGAATTGTTCCAACAGTAAATTATAAGAAAATAACATTGTTCAGTAAATTTGTATTACAGTAACTCCAACCACATTAGGATTGTATTCACTGTACAGACACTAATTATGAAAAAGATAAACAGGAATGTATAGTACTGTGCCTTGGCTAAGATATTCAATATTGTGAGTAGACTCGTTAAGCGTTTAGATGGTTTTGGAAAGGTATTTTGTTCTTTTTGTGTGTGTAGCATATGCTTAAGGTACAGTATCATAACAAATGAGAACTATGTATTAATTTGAGATTTACAGCATTTTTTATTTTTCTCAGCATAATGTTATGCACTAACCTTATCGATTTGTTTAATTTGCTGAATTACGGCTGAATGGCACAACGATAACAGTGATGATGATTCATTTGATTGATTGAAATACGTATTTTTCATGGCGAATGAAACAAACATGATGCTGCACGCGGGATTTGTAGCAAGTCTAATTTCAGTCAAATGCAGTTTCTGGTTATGCATTTCTGCTAAAATGGTCATGTGATGAGCTGAGTTATTATGTGATGAGGTGTGGTGAAGATCCAAATACTGTGTTTGACAGTAAATAGTTTATAAAGATTAAAGCAGACCATAATACTCTGGATGGGGACAGAAGGGGGTGGACTGCACCACAGACATTTCAGGAATACTTGAGCACACCAAGAAAGTTTCAAAGGAGTCCAGTTTCTTCTATAAATAGTAACTGTGTATATCTTGTAACCCTCAACTAAGGGTCTTTTTTTTTTAAACACTGAGCACCACAGACCAGCAGGGTCAACAAATGTGACAACGCACAAAAGAGATCCAGCTGGGATTGCAATCTATGAACAAAGTCAAATACAATTAAAACAAATTTAAAGGAAGTCTTCCTTTTCATTTGGAAGATTTGGAAATAACGTGTTAATGTTCATCTTCAAGGTAAGAAACTAATATTGGTCTAAGAAAACAAATAATATTTTTCTTAAGAATTGCCCAATTTAATGTGTTTACAGTATAGCCACATATATTTATACATAGCATTTTGGCTATGCCAGATTTATTTATTAGGCTAACTTAACATTAAAAAACATATCACGTTTTGCACTAACCAAACACGTATCAGTGTCAGTGGGACTAAACCCACTACATGCCATGATGGTGATCTGGCCTTCTTCTGAAGATCCGGCCCATAAGACATTGACCTGGATACACCTGTTGTTAGGTATACTTGGGAGAATGGTTGGAATTGGAAGTTTAAAACAAATCAATACAATGCTTCGGTACCTTGTCACCGGGGGTGTGTAAAAGTGATTGGTCAGATATTACAGCAGCAGAACATTGTTCTCTAGCAGAATTACGCACGATGTTTAACTCTCCTTCGTTCTAATCGCTGGGTGGACGTTGTTTGGAATCCAGCGCGCATCTGTCATTCAGGCTGCACAGGGATACAGGGACTGCAGCAACGCGGGGGCCAGTGTATAAAACTTTTTCCAAAAATGTGCACATACCTCGACGAAGAGAGAGGCGAATGTTTTCGCGTGAGGAATTTGCAATTCCCTAACTGAGACAAGTTGTTAGACAACAACGTTTTCCTACAGTTTTGTCTCGCCATCTCTCACCAAGGTGAGTTGCGCAATATATTGCTACGATGTGATTGCAGCAATCTAATCGGCAAATAGGACACGCAATTTCATTGTCTGCATTTGTTTGATTTGTTTACTAATTGTGTTGGTACGAAGTGTTTATAATGTTGACATATAATAATTATAGACTAACATTATGGAGAGTGCCAGTGTCCTTGCTATTGCAGTAACTCATATCCCATGTTATGCATTATACAACAAACGAGCAAAATACCAAATAGTCTGATATGCATGGACAATACAGACTATGCTACAGCATCATCTGCAATATGCAGATTTTAATTAGTTGCTCCTCTAATCCTACGTAACTAGTTAATTCATTACAATTAGTCTACGGACAGGAAAACAACAACTAAATAAAAGTTTAATTTGTGGTTCTGTTCTTAAACCAAACAATATTCCATCCATCCAGTGATTTAGTGTGGCTTGCCTAGCCTCTTTCATCCTGTTGATTCAGGTCGCCTCACAGCGCGTTCATCAAGCTTCGCAGAAGGAAACCTGCTTCGCGTTGGATAACAAATTAGGCTACATTTATATTTTACTCTGCGTTTCCACAGATATCCGTGTGTATTTCGTTTTTATGTTGATGCACATGAGTTCTCATTAGTTTGACGTCGACTGAAAGCGGTGGAGAAAAACAACCAGCGCTCAATTCATCAGCTTTTCTGCTTCGCTCCTTTGTCACAGCAGAGCGGTCGAGATTTGTTTTGTATCCAACGTAACAGAATTCATGGTGGGAGCTTTTTCGTTCATCAATGTGCATTGATGTAGCAGGAAACGCGGAGGAGATAAGGTAGGTTAATTGCAAGATTTTAGCCTATAAACCGAGCCAAGGAGCATGGGTCTTTGTTTTCTTTTTTGCCTACGTTAAGCAATGGGCTTTGTGTACTCAACGGGCTAATTGTCGTGAGGCGTGAAAGTAATCTTGTGTAGGACAAGGCTATGTAGGCCTATGTATTCATGCTTACAGAAACAAGCCCAATGTAACGAATGTAGAGAATTTTAAGTTAACCATCTCATGTGTCTGATCAATAAAAATTACCTGTAGGCTATAGCTGTTTGATTATGATGGTAAATACAATTTTTATACATTACAGAACCCTTATCTCAGCACCTGCCTCCATTGATAAGGATTTCATTCAGGACGGTGAGCCATTATCAGGACTTCGATTTTTGTCTAAATCGGGAATTACACATCCAAACTGGGATCTATGAGTGGAAAAGTGGCCAAGCCTAAAGAAGAAAAGGATGCTTCCAAGGGTAAGAGGAGCCTTGCCTTGTTCAAAGTGCTAACCCTAAATCACTGGGATTAAAGCGACCGCGTTCCCATTAATTCCCTGCATGCGCACCCCTGAAAACATTACACTCTTCACTAACGATGAGCCATTCTAACACGACTGCACTACAGTAGGCTAGCCTGTCTATAGGCTACATTTATTGTCCATAAATCTAGACTTTTTATGATAATCGATTAAACCAATAATCCATTCTGGGAGTGGAAGGCGGTAAAGAATGGGCTATTCACCGTTTGTGACAAATAGGCTACATTCTACCATTTGAACAGCTATGCTGTCGCTATATAATGATGGCAGTTACCATCAGTGGCATCCTGTTGAAATGCCCCGCTGTGTTTATTGCTTGCATCCTATCCGCATGTCCTATACTGTACAGCAGCTCTTAACGTGTTTGGTTGCCTTTTGTACAGTCTTGGAGTATCCAGTTTTCGTTTTCCCATGGGTTGATGACCTATTTGCGTAACCCAGTAAAGGCAGCGCAGGACGTTAACTGGCCATCCCCATTGCCATGGAGACAGAGTACTGTCAGGCATTTGTAACTGCTCGACACGCCCGAATACCCGATGCACACGTCACTTCACACACACAGGAGCCATCACGTTAACTGAAGCCTGTCTTTGTTATTCTGTGTAGCGCAATATTGAAAGAAATGGTTTAGGGGTATGTAGTATACATTTTATTAATGTATGCTATATATAGCCTACACAAATAAATAAATACATTATATTATATTATAATTATTAATTCATTATATATTTTAATACATTATGTTATAATATCAGATGCAATTAAATATCCAAGCCTAGTCTACTTTAAAAGTAATACATTTCTTAACACTTTGCATGGAATGCAAAACCTTAAAACTAATGCATCCAGAGAAAATTATGTGAGCATGAATTCACATTGGAACTCAAACAAACACACGCTTACGTACAAGCACACGTACAAGCTTACACACACACACCTACACACACACACATGTAAAAATGTATACATATGTTTTTGATTGATTACATAAGCCAACCCTCACCCTTGCATGGTTACAGTACATGTTAATTTTTTTGACATTGCCCATATTTGTCTGTCTGTACTGTAGGCTTCAGCGATAACTAACAATGGCTCTACTGGTACTGTATCTACCCTGCCATCAACTGATCAGGTTTGGAGGTGACACCTCCAACAATAGCAACAGTGACTATTTTAACAGGTTTATCTGTTGGGTGGAGAGGGGCTGCTGGCATTGCCGTGAGCTAATAATAGCCTTGAGCTTAACATGCTCCAAAGGAACATGTTGATTCTTTCAAGCCCGGAGGAAGAACAGTCACCTTCAGTGAGATAGGATGACATTTTCTTCACCTTAGCCAGGAAGGCACTGCAGAAAATGCATCTTTTATTTTGTATCCTCATGGTTTGGACACACTGTCTTCCAGTCCACGGTAAATCCTCAACTGGCAATTGGTATTTCCGATGGCCAGTTCTCTCCAGAGTGCAGAGTTGCCAGCTGAACTCCATATTAGACATGAATTGCATCAGAGCAGTACTCTGAACAAGCCCTGTCATTAGGCTTACTGGCAACCACCTGTTCCACAGATTGCATCTGTCGTCCATAAATTAAAGTCGGAATCACCTGCTATGTCACCAGATCCACAGTAATGGAGGAAGGTTCTGGTAGGCAGCTCCTTTCCTGAATCTTCCATTAACATCCTCTTGCCAGATAATTCCTTAACCTCTTCCCCCAACCCTTATGCTCATATCTCTCATGCACTCATCCACCCTGATCAGCTCAGTTGCTTTTTTTAAAGGCTCGGTTTAAATCACTGAACTTGTCACTGGATACTTTTGGGTACTAGGTTTGCTACTTTTATTTAAAGTAATGTTATGTACACTTGTTTTCTTGTATATTGCTTGTGTAACACAGTATTACATCACACAACAACACATTTTCTGTCTGTTCAGCTACTGATTTCTGATATTTGTGATCATATCACAAACCTTGCCAGTATGAAAACTGTGCTTGAGATACAGTGGAGAGGTCTACACCACTGCAGAACCCTTATATAGCAATTCTTTCTATTTTTCTTCATACTGTAAATCTCTCATACGTCACTGCTTCATGTGTAGTGCATCCCTTGGCAGGACAATGCAGCCCAGTTTTCTTGCCTGAAAGAAAGGGTTACAGGGGAAACGAATTGAGGGAAGGAGATATGGCTAGAGAGGAATGTAGAGCTCCTTTATCAACCCCAGTGAGTCAGTTTGCGTTAGTTTCACTGTGTGCCTGTGAAGTTTAACTGGCCAGACATTTTGGAGGTGCCAGAGTGACGGTCACATATTTGTGGACAACATGTCCAATACTCATGTGTAGGTTAAATGTATAGCCAGGCATTCTGAAGAAAGCTTGTTCATATTTAAACTCAATCAAAACAAAAAATGCTACCTTCAATGCCATAGGGTTCTCCCTCAGAAACCACACCCCACACATTGGAAACACATTGCAAAGTCTACGATATTGTTGTGTGGTGTTTTCTTTGTGCTCCCATTATAGACTGTATATATAAATGGACAAACCCTCCGTGACGTCACCCATAGCTTTACTTAAGAATATATTTGAATACCGCGTTGTGCTGGCTGTCGCCATTTTTGCAGTACCTCATTCTGCCTGAAACGCCCCTCTAGGCCCTCTGGGAAACATGTATGGCTAATATATTTTGAACTGATGAGTTATAAAAGATTTCACATTTGGCATGAACACTAGCCATGAATACCAAACTCATTTCTTAATCCAGGCTGTAAACATGTTTATTTTTGCTCTAAAGTCAGACATTTTAACATCGGAGTCTAAGGGTATTCACTCCCTTTTGCAGCCAGCCTCAAGTGGCCATACAATGAACTGCAGGGTTTGGCACTTCTCAGCACCGGATGTTCCAAATTACAGTTCCATATCTGTGTAGAAACGCCAGATTATGTTTTCAACCACAGAAAAGGCAACTATAGATATTTGCTGATTTTGACAAACAGTGTATTAGCGTACCTCACTGATTATACCTGTAACTACTAAAGAAAAGTCTGAAATGTACAGCCTTGCTTACGAAAATAAATTCTCGGTAAAGCTCTCCCAGTGAGTGATAGGGGCCGAACTTTAAAATGTGACGCTTTTACGGCCCAGTAAATTGATAGACTCTCCTCCATCTGAGGTAGTGAGTGTCTGCCACTGGATTCATGTCTGCCTAAATAAACTCTACAGGCAAGGGGGCAGAATGCATAAACCTTGAATATTCTCTAGCAGATTAATTCAGTCAGAGGCTAGCCATGGACCTTACGCATACCTTGGTTCTTCTGTAAATCACACTGAAGAGCAGGCTCTCTGCATTTCCATGACACCTGCTATAACCTCCCTGGTATAAGGACATGCTGATTATTCACCTTATTTTCGAACGCATGTATGGGTGGGAGCCGTTGTCAGTCATATGGGTACTATGAACTTCTGCTTTTCGTCATATGAACGCTTTTGGATGGCTTTAGTAATCGATAGTCTAGTGTTTTTACGACCAACAA